>PVJA010000430.1:134332-167913 GCA_004027025.1 Myocastor coypus
AACAAGAAGGCTATAAAGTTCTGTTTTTTTTTTTTTTTTTTAAACCTAGTCCTTTGAACTAAGTTACATTCCTACTTCTATTGCTTTATACATTTTAATTTTCAGACAGGATCTCACTAAGTTGCTCAGGTAGGACTCAAACTTGTGATCCTGCCATTTCAGCCTTCCAAAGTACTAGGATTGCAGGTGTACACTGCAGTGCCTGGTTTCTTTCTTTTATTTTGTTCTTGTTTCAGAACCTTTGTTTGTTTATTCACTCATTTTTATGGCCGGCTCAGCCCACCCAGAGGGCAGGGCTGGCACAGCATGTGGTGCTGGGGATCGAACCATGGTCCCTGAAGCCGCCCAAGCTTACCCAAGCAGGCGCTTTAGACCACTGAACCATCCTGCCGGGCCCCAGTGCCTGGTTTCTGATAATTTGTTTTCATTGTTTAAAGCTATTCATTTCAGCATAAACTCCATGTCTATTCATTTCAGTTCCCTTACAAGTAACACTCTCAGAAGCAATACTGTTTCTTTAGATATTCTCTATAACACTTGGTTGAAAAATTTTCAGTAAGATGATGGTAATTCATTTTCATGACTTAAGTAATTGAGACTATCTTTGCAGTTATTAATTATAATTATATTATACTGTACTTTCCAAAGGAAAATAGAATAAATAGAATATAATCACTATAACCATACTGTAAAAAAACAGTAACTACATATTAGCTCTCATCACTTTGGTCACACACCATTGCACCTAATGCCTTCAGCATATTTCAAGCTTACGTTAAATGATAAGTACTGACTTCCCTCTTAGATTTGATAATTTATGGCCCTTTTCAGTCACAACACCCAAGGTTCTATCTTAAATCATTATTAATTCTTTAGGAGGGAGAACACTGCTCTATTTAACATACTCCAGAGATGGTTCTCATGGTCCCCATGGTATATATTGAACATATAACATTTATTTTAGTATCCAGGCTTTTTTTTACAAAAAGGAAAACAAGATTTGAAATACAATTTAAAAGGCAATTCACTGCACCTGCCCAAATATTTTTAAAATAGAAACTTGGCAGCATATCTTTAGGCTAATTTTTTCTGTTCAATTATAAATTCTTTCAATGTAAGGTTTATGTTATTAACCATCACAGCACCCAGTGCACTGTTTGGCACATTCTAAGCTCTTGGTATATAAGATTAAAGAAAATTCTAAAGGAAGACACACAAGAGAAGAATTGTCTGCCTGGAATAGCAATGATGAAGACTTGGCCTAGATGGTGGTAGTGCTACAGAGGAAATGTCCAACATGGTCATGCCACCTGTGGGACTTCAGCCTCACCTTACTGAAAAAGGTAATTCTATTTGCACTTCTCAGTTCATTTAGAAAGATCTAACATTTAACATACAGCCATTCCTAAGAAACATTAACTTTTAGGAAGTAAAAACTTTGTAATCATTATTGTCAATATTGCAGAGCCTGTTCTATGGCAATTATATTCTCTTACAGTAGAATTTCCCAGTATGCTGTTTTAGTTACTTTTTACTCGTTGCCAGGACAAATACCCAACACTCAAAATGAAGGAAGGAAAGGTTTATTTAGCTCACAGTTTGTGGAGGTTTCAGTCCATATTCGGTTGGCCCAAGGCTGAGTGGAGCACGGCAGAGAGCATCCAGTTCAAGGCGGCAGAACAGCAGCAAAATGGTGGCAGAGGCAGCCAACCAAACAGGGCAGCAGAGCAGCAGCACCAGCTCGAGCTACAGTCTGTCTCTCTGTCTCTCTTTATATTACATTCAGGCTCTCCGCCTTAGCTCCCGCCATAGGCTACACCCATAATCCCATCAGTACTAAAACCCATAATCCCAGGGATCAAGGATCAAGTCTCAAACTCTAGAAGTCCCCACCCAATGACTCCATGAGGCTTTGGGGGGACAACTAGACATAAGCCATAACATATGCTAATTTTGTTTAAATTATTATTTTACTGTACAAGAATATTTTTATAAGATTTTGCCAGTGCCTGCCTGGCAAGCACAAGGTCCTGAGTTCAATCACCAGTACTAGAGAAAAAAAAAGCACAAAACTGAAAATTTCATTCTTTTTGTTTTTTAAATTTATTACTTTTAATAAGAAATAACAATGAGACAGTTTCAAAACATGTTAGCAATACATTCCCAATAATTGATATGATGCATATTATTGTCCTTGTAGTAGTTATTTAGAGCACAGGATGCAGACATGATACTTTTTGTAATCACTATTAATACAAAAATTTCTTCTCATTGAACTAAGAGAAAGTAGTTGCATGCATAGTCCAATATTTCATAATCATAGTGGGTTTATTGTCAGAACTGGCAATGTCAGAAGCTGTTGATCTAAGCCTTTTACAACTCAACATTTTAATCTAGCTTTACTTTTTATGCCTCGTGGTTAAACTTTTCTGCTAGGTGGTTAAGAGCAAGATGAAACAAGACCTGTAACAGAACATATAACTTTTGTATCCCAAGGTCAGTCAAAACCCCTCAGGATTTACCTTGAAACCATGTACCAGTGCTTTGTAGCACTGTTGTCAATGTCAGCCATCTGGATGAGTCATGGCCATTGCTTGACCAATTTGCTCTCTGCAAAAGCCTGAAAGAATGTTTTTTTCTCTAGGTGACTCTCCTTAGGCACACAATACATTGCCAATCCCTTTCCTCTATGGCCCCAAAATCTCCTTGAACAGAAAATTTGGGATGCCACTGAGTTATAGGATGTTATAGCACAGGTTCTCTTATGTTCAGAGTCTTCACTGAACTTGAAGGGCTAGGACTAAAATATTGACTATCATTGTAGCTCTTTTTTTTTTTCCTATAATTTTTGGTTTGTAAACTTATATTTAACCCTCCAAAAGAGAAGCTTAGTGAAACTATTACTCTATAACATAGGTACTTGAGCTTAACTGTCTTTCTGAATATTAAACATCTTAGATTTGGAATCGGTATTTTCTATCAATTATTGATATTCTAATAAATCCCTGCAGACTGTGATAAAGCATGTACACATTTTTACACAGAAATTTAGAAATCTAAGCATATACAAAATTGTAGCCAGTCAATCCTATGGCATTTTTCCTTGTCTTTTACTCTCTTTTAATACCCTTTTTTTTTTTTTTTTTTTGGTTTTCTTGTAAAACAATCATTTACTTGAGAGTATAGCAATAACTGAAATTACATTAGAAGTAGCACACATCTAAATGCCCGAATGAATTAGGCAATGATCCTAGGAACCTCCAACAGGTTTTTCACACTGAGGATAGCAATATGTAACACTAAAACTATGCTTGAAATGCCTGTCATCCTGGTCTTTTAGAAAATTTCATTCTTTAGTAGAAAATTAGAACATTTTCAGAGTGATACTTAATATAAACTTTAATTACTACCAGTAGGATGGACTCAGGATGTGGGTAATTACAGATGAAAGGAAAAATACAAGAAAGAACAGCATCCAAATATTAATATTTATTGCATCACTCAATTTGTGATTATACATTATACCATGGTTTGTCTTATACTGAATTATTTGACTCCTCTGTTAATTTTTTTCCTAACTAAAATATAAGATTATTGAAGCTGTGTTACATTGTCTATCATCGCAAGTGCTTACCTCAGTGTCATTTCTCTTAGGAGCTGAATAAATACATATTAACTGGCTAACTGACTGAAAATAGCTCCAGGTTTTCAGGTATCTCTCTGAGCCTTACAGTTGAAGGCTGAGTAATAGTTTCAATCAAATGTTGAGAAGCACATTCAGGTTCTACATCTATTTTCATGCATCTCTGTAGCTCAAGCATATCATGAAGAGCTTGATATGTTAGACTATCAATAAATATTTGCTGGGTTAATATAACTAAGCATCACCTTGGAGCTTAATAGAACGCAAAATCCCAGAGCTCATCTCCAGAGATTCGGATTCATACATCTAGAGAGAGTTCCTGGGTACATACTTGCTACCCTATATGATGCTGATATTTACAGACCTCAGCCTATTCTTCTTCAGGTGCTACCCACATCCATCTGTTGTTAGGACTTCGGGGAAAGTTCTTTGGTTAAGACAGCTCTGTGATTTGACCAAAATGCAGGAGAGATATAATAGCCAAGTTTTAAAGGGGAAGATAAAGAAACTAGTACATACCAGCTGATCTACTAGTATACTAGTATATACCCTTGCCTTACTGCCTATAGCTGACATTCTCTCTTAAGCAAGAGGCACAAATGACTGGCTACTTAGTCTATTTGTAAAGGTAAGAGTTTTTCTTCATGTATATTTTACAGATACTGATAAAATTATTTACATTAAGGAAAATCTATTTGCTGAGTCTTAAAATGAAAGAGTCAAGTCAGAGGAAATGCATTATCAATGAATGTTCAATGTTTTTTTCAGCAAATTGAAAAAATATAATACACAAGCACTTGGTCTGGTCCTCTGACCTCCACTATTTCATGTCATGTATGAAAGAGAGTCATGTTAAAGAAGGAAGAAATTGCTAAATAGAAGGGGAAGGTTAACAGGTTGAAAATAAATTATTTTAAAACAGGTACTGAGGCATTGATGTGCTGCTAGTGAAACACTGGGCAGTATTTTAAGTTACTGTGCACATAACTTGAAATGGGAATAATAATCTCACAGTGCATTGTGCTAGAACTGGTCAGTGCTGAATCCAGTGACATCTTGAAACAAAAAGGATAGGAAGCTGAGATCAAAGATTCTACTTCTCCCTCGTGGGGCATTCCTCACCTCTCATAGCATCCATGTAAACACCTATGTACAAGACTAACCTTTAAGGGTTCTGTGCAGATGCTGAATTTGGCATCTGAGGTGCACATGAAGACCTAAGATTTCAAACACTGGTAAGAGACGCTTTGGCTGGGTGATATTCTCTCAAACCAGTGGTCACTGCAATGTCAATTATTTAAATAGAAAACATTTCAATTTCAATTGCAGAGATATGACCCTTAGGCTTAGCAGATTTTGTGGTTTCACCAGTCAGGATTGTGGGCTCTGTAAAGGTGAAGGCTGAGGTAGGGCAGTGTTATGGTTTGTGTCTAGCTGACCTCCCAAAGCCTCATGCAGTCATGGGGTGGCTTCCAGAGTTTGTGATTGATTCTTGATCCAATCACACTGGGATTATGGGTGTGAGTGCCCAGGGGCAGATACTCTCCATTACAATGTAAGGAGGGGAGAGGAGCCAGCTGGCTGCCTGGGCAGCTGCCACTGCTTTTGCTGTTTTGCTATTTGCCACCACCATGAAAGGTTGCTCTCTGCCATGTGCTGCTGTGCCTGGGAGCCAGCTGAATATGAACTGAAACTTCCACTGACTGAAGCTGAATAAACCTTTCCCTTCTTCATTTTGGGGGTCAGGTATTTGTCCCAACAAGAATTGAATAGCAATTGAGACAGGGAGGTTTCCTTTACAGTCTTGATTTTCTTCTACTGCCCTGCCTTTCAGATTCCAGTGTGAAGAGAAACACCAATCTTTGCAAAGCAGCATTTATTCAGTCACTCAGCAGGCAGGCACTTATTGATGGTCCACAAAATGGCAGGCTTATATCTGACTGTCAGAGAAGGTGAGAGAGCAGGTAGCAAGTGAGGGGAAATGGATCCTGGCTTTCATGCAGGTCTACAATGGAATTTAAGCACTGGAAGGAAAAGCATGGGGGGGAATAAAACAGTAATGCCTAACCAACTAAAAGATGTACAACTTGGATTAAGCATGAAATAGCTATATTCTAATCCTTCCTTGTGGACATCTGAAATCCCCAATGGGATGTATTTCCTGAGGCAACACTTGGTGGTCTGCCATTTTATCACTAAAGCCTTTGGAGGGCCAAACAACATGTCACCCACACCTTAGTGCGACGAAGAGGCCAAATGATGCCACCCAAACACCATGCTCTGAATGGAAACATGAAACTCATGAGAGAGCTAGAGGGCAAAAGGTCTTCTCCCAATAGTCAACCTCTTCTCTGTTGAGTTGGTGTGTGAAGGGTCAATGTAGGCAGGAGGGGAGGGAACAACAGTGGTGCTCATTTCTCTTTAAAGCAGTGTTAATGATACCCTTAGTAAAATATATGCAACTATCTCAATGGCAATCATTTGTAGTTTGTGAAAATACTGTATAGGAAATTCTAACCCAAAATAATAATGAGGTAACTGTGATGATACAACAAAAAGTATTGCATAAATACTGAGTTTTTCAGCCTTTATTCAATGCTCCTTGAGTAGAGAAAGGGCACTGTTCAAAGATTCAAAGTCCTGTGTAGGTTCCAGAAGGAATCTTCTTCTTCTGGAATGATGCTGGATCTGCTACCAGAGTTTCAAGAAAAGGGACTGGGTGAGTGGAGCTTAAAATGTAGTATCAAGAGTACTGGTGTGCAGGAATGGGGACAGCCCCAGCAGGAATTTTCTCTATCCCACTGAGACTCAATGTTTTTTTTTTCTAGAAAGCAACATTAATGATATTCATTAGACTATCAGTAGTAGTGTGGAATAAATTTGATGACATGAAAACATTGGATAGGCCCAATGCACTTTCCTTTTGTTTTTAACTACTATGTTTGTCTTTTTGCTTACATGTTAGCATATTTACATTTTCTACATTTATGTAACACGACTTCCCCTTCACAAACTGTCATTTCCATTAGTATCACCATTCATTGCATTATTGCCACACTGGGCTCCGAACTGTGAAATGTGAAGAATCTTATGTTTTTATTGTTTTCCTCTGTCCCAAAATAAAATGTTTTGAACCAAAAGATCAGCATTTCAACTGGGAAGGAAGGAGTTATTTAATAAGTCTATGATTCAAGACTCTAATGGTTTAAAACATTATCAGGCCAGGGATAAGGCTCAGAGGCACAAGAACCTACCTGGCAAGTCCTGAGTTCAATTCCCAGTAGCATTTAAAATACAATAAAAAAAACCCCAAAAGCCTTTATCTAAGGTAAGAAATCTAGGTTCCTGACATGTGGCAATTTAGAGTTCTAAATTCTGTTACTTTTCATCATTTTCTTTTAAAATAGTTCCTTTTGTACTCAGGGAACTCATTAGAAGAAATTAGAGGTGTTTGATTCCTTTATCTTTTCTGCTTTCCTGCTTTAGATGGAAGACTGCTACAACTCTAGAGTGGAACACACCTGAAGTCAAATGGGTCTTTGCAAAGTTGTTAATAGTTTTATCCATTTTGGTTTAACAGTATCAATAATGGTATTTTCATGACTCACAGCTGACCCAATTTTTCTGCTACCGTCTTTCATAGTACTGTATCTTTTGATACAAATAATCATCATTACTACATCTTAGACTATTCCCAGTCTTCATTTAACCTGCTTTGATGTTAAGAAGCTTTACTGGCATCTGAACAAAGAAAATTTCACAGTACAAATGACCAGTATTTTGGATATGCAGTTAAAAGGACCTAAGGGCCCATTTGGTGGTCCTGTTTTTCTGTTTCCTATGACACCTTTTGGATGTGTGATTAGATAACACTGTGTCATTTTTTTTCCATAGGCAGCCATTTAGCATTGCTTTTCACCCAAGTCTGCTGGTGAAGTGATTTTGTTGCTGTCAGATTGTATTATGTATATTAGGTCTTCAATAAGCTGTAACTTTCTACAATTGAAAATTCATAACACCAAGACAATTTCATTGGGCCCTGTCATTGTTTAATACACTGTCCCTACAGTATTCAGGATCATGTTAATTTGTAGGGCTCTACCTTTGTTGCTCACATCTGTGGATTTGTGAAAGTAGCTTATCTTCAATTCTTAGCTGTGCTCTGGCTGACTTAGCCTTCAGGTGAGAGAAGGATGTCTGTATTCCCTTTCCTTGATCATTGGCTGTGTTGTATGTTAGTCTTTTGTCTTCTTAAAACTAGAATTTACTTTTAAAAATAGGCACACATGGAGAAAAGGCATAACATAATGAAAACCTATCACAACCTCATTTGAAATACTAGATCGTTAGAAAAAAGTAAGTTTTTGCAAGAAGTAACACTGGCGAGCTTTGCCTTTTCTTACTTCTTCTTGACCATATACTGGTGAACATGTTTAACTGACAGTGAAATTCTTAAAAAAAAAATAAAGGAAGGATCCTGATGGACCTGGGTCCCCTAAGGACAGCTATATTGAATATATAGGTATATACAAATATAAACTATATTTTCTCTTTAAAAAAGCTTTGAATAGTCATTAGTTCATTCTTTATAATGTTAAAATAATACCCATGAATGTAAGACTTAAAACAGCATCCACTCAAAACATTGCTCAAAATCTCTTGTAAGTTTTCTCCATGAATTAACAGAAATCCAATTCTTTCATTAAGTATGATCTCTAAGAAGTTCTAGCTTTTATGTCTAAGCAACTGCAAAACTCAATCCCAAGCCTGTTTTTTTTTTTTTTTTTTTTTTTTTTTTTTTTTTTTTTTTTTTTTTTTTTTTTTCTCCTTTTTGGTACTAGGAATCAAACTCACAACCTTGTGCTTACCAGGAGGCAGGCACTGTACTGCTGAACTATGTCCCTCTCCAAAGCCAGCCTTTCAGTGACTCTTCACCATGGAACCCTCTCTCTCCCTGATAAAATCATCAGGGCTAATGCATTGCTAATCTGCAGCTAGCTTCAAAGTATATACTACAAAGTGCTTCCCAGTCATGATAAAACTTGTGGAAGGCTTCTACACAGCTGTTGTATGGGTCCTTAGTTACATAGTATATAGACTATACTAGAGGATACAGCCTGAGATTGACAAGTGAGAAAAGATACTTTGTTCCAATATCTGTTAGTCATTATTCATTATTTTAGACATCATAAATTAAAAATACTGGGGTCAAAGTTAGCTTTCAGAATAGGTTTATTTAAGTTCAGGGTAACCACAGCAGCTAACCTGAACCTTTTCTTAACAAGAATGATAAATCTGAGGGCTGGCCAAATAGCTCAGCAGATTAAAGCACCTGTAAGCAGGCAAAGGGGCCCAGAGTTTGATTCATGGGCCTGTTGTGCCAGCCCCACCCACCGGGGCATGCTGAGATGGCAACTGAGACTGGAAGCACTGGTGTGCACCTGTAATCCCAGCACTTGGGAGGCTGTAAACAAGTGGATCACTATGAGTCTGATCTAGTAGTGAGACCCTGAACATCCTGTAGACCCTTCTCTAAAATACACACACACACACACACACACACACACACACACACACACACAGAATGATAAGTCTTGGAGCACAAAATTGGGCAGCAAAGTCCTACACAAAATGTCATGACACCATTTCTCTAGTGACTAAGTACACAATGACCGTAATGAATCCCAGTGGTCCTCAGTACACTGTATCTTCTAATGTAAGAGAGCTAGCTTGCTTACCTTATGATACACTGGAGGGCACTGTGATCTCTGAAACGGTGTCCTTGTTATGCTTCCAAGGAATTCCATCAGTACCATCCTCAACTAAATTACTATCCTGCCAACTTTTTGATGAAGTAAAATATTCAGACTTTTGAGCTGTATATCATGAAGCATTTTCAGTGAATATGCAGAATTTTTTTTTTTTTTTGTCTTTTTGAGACAGGGTCTTACTGTACAGTTCAGGCTGGCCTTGAGCTCAGTTTTGTAGCCCAGGCCGGTCTTGAACTCTCACCGATCCTCCCGCCTCAGCCTCCTGAGTGCTGGGATTACAGGCATGTGCCACCATGCCCGGTTGAATCTGCAGAATTTGGTTGAAGTCATTCTACATATTTTTTGGTTAAAAAATCACAACTTCTATGTAACAAATGGATGGTTCATTTTGGACATCTCAATGAGTTTCTCTTTTTTAATAAGCAAATGCTCTAAAACCAAATTCAAGGAGTTTTTCATATTTTTAACATTGAATGGATTTTTCTTTTCATTGGTCTAGGTAGACTAGTGAAAACATAGAACCAAAAAGATCTCTAACATTTAATTTGGTAACACACCAGGTGTTCAGTAATATTCTCTCATCCATAAATTACTGGGTTAGCATCAAGTATTTAAATATTTAAACTCCAGGCCTTTACAAAGGGGTATATCGTTAGCCATTTTTATTTTTTCTTTTGAGACAAGCTCTTCTTGCTAAGTTGCCCAGGACAGGCTTGAACTTATGTCCTTCTGCCCCAGTCTTCCTGAATGTAAGGACTACAGGCATGTGCCACCATGCTCAGTCAGCATATACTGCTTTTATTTTTATTTATTTATTTATTTATTTATTTATTTATTTATTTATTTATTTATTTTTTTGTCTTTTTGAGACAGGGTCTCGCTATGCAGTTCAGGCTAGCCTTGAGCTCACTGTTGTAGCCCAAGCTGGTCTTGAACTCGCACCGATCCTCCTGCCTCAGCCTCCTGAGTGCTGGGATTACAGGCGTGAGCCACCACGCCCAGCTCATATACTGCTTTTAAAGAGATTATGTTAGGGTGTTGTAGGGGACAAAGAATGAAATATTGTCCTCTCAAAAATAAGTAAGCTAGGCCTGGTGAGATACCTCAGCAGCCTAAGCACTTGCTTAGGCAAGCACAGGGACAGAGTTTGCATCCCTGGGACTTCATGCGATGCCAGCCCTGCTCCTGGGTGTGCTGAGCCAGTGACCTAGTCTGGGCGTGGTGGTGCATGCCTGTAATCCCAACACTGTGGAGGCTGAAACCAGGAGGTTCATTCACTACAAGTCTGAGCTGCAATAGTGAGACCCTGTACCAAATACACTAAAAAAACATAAAACAACACTAAATATTTGCTTAGCATGGATGGAATCCTACTTTCAATTCCTAACACTGTCCAAAGCTACCTTAATATAAATATGTATTACAGGTATATGCCCTTCATATCTCAATAGTTTTGATTCATAGTAAAGAGTGATAAATGTTTTGAAAGAAAAACAAAAACAAAGCACCATGAGACATGGAAGAAAATAAATCTTCTACCCTAAGCAATGAAGAGAAATAATCTGTAAAAATATGACAGATACTAGCTTCTAACTCCTGTGCAATCTCATGAGACAATTTTGTATTTTTAATGGTTTACCATTAGGAAGATATTAGCTATAACAAACCTGGCAAAGAGAAAATGCCTCAATGCATGAAAGCCTGAAAGTATGAATGATCACAAATGACTAAACAGCAAGAATATTCCCTGAGGTATGTAATAAAATATGAAGGGAAATGTTCAGATTATTACCCAGTAGTGGTAAATACAATGTGCTAACTATTAATAATTCATACAGTATAACATTTATTAAAGATGTACTTGGCATCCACAACTGTTTCATTCTATTCTTTTCTATACATTTTGTGTATCAATGCCATTAATTTGGACCTGAAACTATGAATATTAGTTATAGCCAGAGTTAACCAAGAGGGAGGCATTTTCATATACACCAACAAAACTTACTTTTTAGAAAATGTTGGAAAGATGATCGCTGTTGCTCTGATGTAACTAACTGTGTACATATGTATGCGTGCATACTTGTATGTGTACTGCTATTTTGGAATTTTTTCACACATGTCAAAGTCTTCTCTTTCCAGTGTTGTTAGTGTCATAATCCACTTTTCAAGGGCTGTATTCATGTAGACATACTGCTCCATTTCTGAGTTATAGAAAGAGTAATAAAGCCAAGAAATGTTTACCAGATAGAAAGGTAATACATGGCTTTCAAAGCATTCAGAATTTCTTGGTTACTAAGTAAAAAACAGTGAAAGATGATGAAAAAATTTATTTATTTATTTATTTGTTTGTTTGTTTGTTTATTGTCTTTTTGTGACAGGGTCTCACTATGCAGCTCAGGCTGGCCTTGAGTTCACTTTTGTAGTCCAGGCTGGTCTTGAACTCACACTGATCCTCCTGCCTCAGCCTCCTGAGTGCTGGGATTGCAGGCATGCACTACCACACCCAGTGATGATGAAAAAATTTAAAACATAGAAAATTGGAAACTTAGGAGAGGCACAGATATTTTTCTCTTTTTTACACATTGTAGATGAAATGTCCTTAACTGGTCATGATTATCTAGACAAAAATTTGGTTACTCAAAGATGTGGGCCTGGCAGGATGGCTCAGTGGTCTAAAGCACCTGCAGGTGGCTTCAGGGACCACTTGATCCCAGGCACTACATGCTGTGCCAGCCCTGCCCTCAGGGCAGGCTAAGCCAGCCATAAAAATAAAGAAACAAACAAACAAAAGTTCTGAAACAAGAAAAAAAAAAAAAAGATGTACTGTAGCTCAAGCCACCACACTTATAGGATTTAATATTTTATGTCAAATGGAAGGAGGATCTTTTTGAATGACGGAAAGAAATTTGCAAAAATACTGAAAATTATAAGTGTGTGTTGACAGAAAAGAGAGATGAATGATTTACATTGGTAGAAACTACACAAGCCCAAAGGCTACAATTTTAAAAACAGGAAATTTAGAAGTGAAGAATATTATTCTGCTTGAAAAATGGTAGACATATAAATTAAGTTGACAAAGATGACATAAAAAACAAATGGCATACATGAGTTTTAGTAGACAAACAGGCACTTAAAGAGGGCAGTAGGGATTTAGGGCTGTAGTGACAACGTAAGGAGTTGGGCAGCAAAACTGAGGGGTGACAGGCAGTATGACAAAACGTTTCTATCACTCTTTTAACAGCATTACCAACAGACCATTGTGACATTCTAGAATAATTTAAAATGAAAAAAGCACAATACTGTATAATAGATCATTGGCTTCCTAAAAAAGTGAGTGAAGGGAGGAATTTAAGGCCTCAAGGAATATTATGTTTAACAATTAGTCATGGAGGTTGAGTTAATGTCTCTCAACCATTTGGTGCTTGAGTGAAACTCTCATTATTTATGCAATTATCCATCCTGAATCTGCCCTCTTCATCAGTGTATCATACAACAGAGCTTCCCCCCCTCTGGTCATGTGACAACTGGCACCACTCTCTGAAAAATGCTGATTCCTCACTCACAAAGTTTAGATTTATATTTGAGCAAATTAATTTCACAGCCAAGAAGAAAAATAACCATTCTTTTCTCCATAAGCCCAAAGTGGATGACTGCTCGGAGTTCAGTTTGTACAGCACCTGCTCTGGCTGAGGCCTAGAGGTCCTCACACTACACTTGTCTAAGTTCTTAGACATTTTCACCACTGACCAGGTCAATTTTTTTAAAAAGCCTTTTTAACCTGAAACCATCATATTTAATGATCCCAGAAAGTGGCTTCCATTAGAAATGTAATTATGGAAATGGATGTAACTATGTACTAAGACAATGTCACACAATGAGGGAGAAGCTTTGACCTAATGACTAGTTGGGATTCACCTGTTGTTTCGAGAGAAACTATTTTCAGTGTTGTTATTCTTCACCCTGCTGTGCACAAAATGATCTCACACTTTTAAAAATGAGCACGTATGAATTAGAATGAAATATGTTGTTCAGAGGTCTAAAAAGTAATAATTAAGTTTATGAATATTTTATTTTAAAGAGATTTTAATCTCTTAAGCTTTTTTTTGAAATTTCACATGACAAATGATAAGTCTCGTAAGATTAAAGATCATTGCTGTTGAATGTGCCATTGTATACCAGAACAGAGTTTCTGGCACAAAGAAGGCATTATATAGATACCTGTGGGAGAGATGAATAAATACAAAGTGATGATGCTTGATTCATTTTCCTATTCATATGACACAATTCACTAGTTTTTGGAAATTTTTAAACATTGACATTTAATGTTACATTTTAAAATGTCAAATCAGTTTCTATTTTAAATAAGAAAAATATGAATTTAATTACATGTGTTTTTGCATTTCAATTTATTTTTAACTAAAAACTATCCCACCCCCACTTTCACCTTTAGGAATAAAGAAGACAAGTGATGCTGTCCTTTGCTCAGATAGGTATAAACACAGTTGGAAATAATTTTGCTTTATAAGTCATCATTCCAGTCTCATTCTCTAAGTGGTCAAGGTAAGTGTATTACATTAAGTGTATGCATGTGTATGCATTCAAACCTCTAATCTTTTCACTGAGAGTGAAGAGAAGACAGAAGCGCTATGATGGGGGTCTTCATGCATCTGAAGATTGCCTGGTGAGATTCTCACTGCCTTTCAACTTATGTGGCATACCCTGCTAGACTGTCAACTATGGGTACATTATTGTCATTGAGGAAGGCTACACATTGTGTAGCTCTTTCTTATGAAAAGACAGCACTTCACTCTTAAGGAACTGCACCAACATGGTGTGGTGTTTAGTTAACCCAGAGACTATGTTAGAGTATCATCACCAAATGCTGTTCCTGCTGTACCTGTCTTTGAATCGGGCTCTCCACACAGTATCATGTGTGGCACCAGTCTTGTCTATGTTTTCTTGGGTCCATGACTCTTCTTTTTACTTTTTGATGTAGATGGGATTTTATAATGGCTAACAAACAGTGTCAAAAATGATAACTACAAAAGGATAATCGGAAAGTTTTTAAAACTAGAAAGCATGATTTACTGGTTTGTGGCTGCATGGGTTTTTATGTAGCTAAATGTCACCCCAAGGACACTTCATAGACCACAAATCATCCTGGTTTTTTTTTTTAAAAATACCTTCTCCTTTCATATTAATGACTTTTAATCCTTGGACCTGCAACTGGATTGCTGAGAGATGGAGGGACTAGCACAAACTGGAAAACTCCAAAGGTAAAATATATTTGCCATCATAGTTTTTTTTCCTGACATTTTATGCAGTCTGTTATAGTATGAATGCTTTCTCTAAAGCTTATGTTGACAACCCTCAGTGGCAGAGTGTTGAGTCAAACCTTTAAGAGGTAAATGGTTCATGGGGACACCCACATGCCAGGATTAATGCCCTTCATGCAGGAATGGGTTATCGGGGTGTACTGCTGATAAAAAATCAATTTCAATTTTAGGTTTCTTCTCTTTCTCCATGTTATGATACAGGATGAAAGCCTTCGCCAGATGCTAGCAGAACTTCTCACTCTGCAGAACTGCCAACTAAACAAACCCCTTTTGTTTATAAATTACCTATCAATGGTATTCTGTTATGTAAGCAGAAAACAGCCAAAGATAGGAATTGGTATTCAATACTACAAAGTTTGGTTCCAGATGCCACACTTACATACTGCTCACAGGATACCATTGGTTTAGAGCTGTCTGTTGTAACACTGCATTTTAGAATAGATACTCTTCCCCTTTCCCAAAAGCTGCTCTTCTGGATATCCATCCTAGGTAGGTACCTGACAGAGCTCTAAGAGCAGCTACTGAACTCCACAACAGCAATTTCTAGCTATAAAATATTTTTTTTAATCTATGACTGTAAGTTTCTTGGGGGTAAAAATTATTAGCCTACAAGGTTGGCCAATAAATCTTGACATAGACAAATGATACCTGGATAATTTTTCATGACTACTTGTTTCTAAGGGCCATTTCTCCTATTTTTTTTTTTTTAAAGCACTCAATCCTATTGGAAAGGGAAAGAGGGCCCAAATCCTCTAACTTTAATGTATCACGTTAGGAAGCATTTGGGATGCTATGTACAAAGGGATGATTTTCTGAAGGCATTTTTTTTTCTTTTTTTGAGATAGGGTCTCACTATGCAGTTCAAGCTGGCCTTGAGCTCACTTTTGTAGCCCAGGCTGGTCTCAGACTCGCTGGGATCCTCCTACCTCAGCCTCCCAAGTGCTGGGATTACAGGCGTGCACCACCACGCCTGGCTTCTGAAGGCATTTTGAATTAATGAAAAAAGTAGCCATCTGTAGTTATGTTTAAAGGGTACAGATGGCTTGAAACTAGCAAAAGGAGTCAACTGATTTTGCCATGAAGTTTTTTTTTTTTACTTTGACAATTTCTGAACATTATGAAAGACTTCTTAATTTGGCTCTGTACTATGTAAAGCAGATGGTCTCAGTTACTAAACTGATCAGTAAGTGATTTCTATCATTCTAATGGTTGCTATCACTATCACACACACACACACACACACAAAGTGGTGCAGGGAGCAAGGCTACACACCAAGGCTGCTCTGTACAGCACTAGGAATAACTGGATTCAGAAAGGATCCAGGGATGTAGTCAAGACCTCTCTGCAGAGAACCATTTTTCAAAAATCTCATTTTGAAGCGAATGACGCCAGGTTGTTTAGAAAAAAAATGCATGTTTCACTTAGTGGCTTCTTAAAAACACAACAGAAAGTACAACAAAAATGAAGGGCAGTTGCCAGAGATGTCTTAATTATTTGAAATACTTAACCTGGATTTGGAATACTCTAAACTCCTGTAAAATGGACTTGTAAACTGGGCATGATGACACTGATCCGTAATTCCAGCACTGCCAGAGACTGAGGCAGAAGGACTGCAAGTCCCAACTCAATTTGAGCAACCTAATGACTTACCAAGACCTTGTCTTAAAATAAAGAGTAAATAAAATGCTGAAAAAAAAAAGAAACCAAGCAAATGTTGTAGCTCAGTGTCAAGATCCTGACTTCAATCCTAGTACCTCAAAAATAAAAATGAAAAGATGAACTCACTATCTGCTACCATTCCAGGCTAAGTGATTATTTCACAAATACAAACAGAATAACAAAATAAAGGGCCCTCATCCATCTAACTGACCTGTTTTCTGAGTCAGTTTCATCAGATAAAGGTATTATCATTGATTGTTTTGTCATCAAAGCCCTTCTCTTTGCACTCTGGACTCTGTATATTCAGAACAAAAGCTCCTTAAAGTCAATGTGCAAGAAGTACACTGGGGGCATCCTTCCTTAAGAACCAGACTCACAGCAGAATCATTTTCCACAAACAAAAATTCAAAGACAATAAGATAAGGCACAAGATTTTTAACACTGTGCAAACTTTCTCTACTGCTCTCATTGGAATTCGTGATTGTTTGACTAATGTATGCACCTGTACTTGATCTGAAGAACATGAACCACTTCTGTTTTTGACTACCACACTATGTCCACCACATTATGTGATGCTTCAGACACAGTAGAACCTTGCATATTTATTGAGGAGCAACAGAAACAAAAGATAGGAGAAATTGGGAAGGGACAGCAGCCAAGGGGGAGGGAGCAGGAGAAGCAGAGGAAAAGGAAAAGGGGGTACTACAAAATATAAAATCCTGCTTCATGGTTTGGCATTATGAGAATTTACCTAATTTTTTTTTCAAGCAAATATTCTAGACCTAAAAATGCTTTAACATCTTATATGTACTCTTTATTCACAAGCCCACAGAGAATGACTAGCCTCAGAAAACACTAAAGTAGGTCTTAAAATTTTGTATCAACCATGTAATTGGACCCATCAAGGGAGAAATTGGTTTTCTATGCCTAGAAATTGGTGGAAATTTTATTATTTCTGAATTTGCAAAATAGTATGGACATGAAAAGTACAATTGTGTAGACTTATAACATTCTCAGGCAAGACATAAGTCTAACCTGGTGATTTCTGTCCCCAACAGAAACATGGCTAGGGGTCTAAGTGAAACAAATTGTAGACACTGAGCTCATTAGGAGGCTGTACAGCAACCTGCAAGCTCTCAGCACCTCTGCAAATGGATGTGCTTAAAAGCTACTGCTTTGAGAGGCCAACCTGAGCACTGTCTGTGCTGTACCTGCAGCAATTCTGTTCTTCAAGAACTATAAGCTTTAGGCAGAGCACCCACCAAGTATTTGTGAGAGGCTCAGCACTATCTCTAGTGCTGCTGTTGGTCTCACTATGGCCCTTTTCTGCTTCCAAGTAGTAATCTACAAGATCAAGGGCCCAGACTGGCCACAACATTGAGAAGTTGCCAGGGCTGCAGACAAGTGGGCCAGCTAGAGGATAAATGAAGAATCCCCAGACAGACCAAGGTAACAGCAAAGGCTTTAAGTTTCACAGCTGAATACAGCTTTTCTAATCCAGAGATTTTTTCTTTTTTTGGGGGGGGAGAGAAAGTGTGTTCCTGAAGTGGAAGCTAAGACTTCCTGGTAGGTCTTGGATATTCTTGATATTTATAGGAATTTGAAGTTCAAAGATAGTGTGGTGATTCTCCAGATAATATAATGTAAGCTTGAACTCTGTAATCTCTCGGTAAATTTTTTATTATTCAGCAATGATAGAAACAGCTGAAATGAAAATGTTCAGCACATTATGAGCCTTGAACAAAACACAGTGAAGTTGTTCTTTTTGCTTCTTAGAAGAAGGAATATAGGGAATTGGGACAGTCTCACTACTGGCTATCTGATCTATTCAGGCACTATTTACTGGTGGGTGTCAGTGAATAGGTTATGCTTTCCTTAGCCAATCTTAAGTTATGCATAACTTTCTCAGCAACTACCTAAACTTCTTGGTATACCACTTCTTTAAAGATGCTCTGCACTTGGCAAAGGAGTGTGATTCATAGGAAATACTCAAAGATACTCCCTGATGCAAATGAAGGTCTACATCACACGTGGAATTACACTGGATGTGCTTCCAATCAAATTCTAGATTTTATTTTAGAAAATATTTTCTAAATATTATTTTAATATTATTAATATTATTTAATTAATAATATTAATTCTAAATATTGTTTTAGAAAAATTATCCGCTGGGAAATGGATGCATAAAAAAAGAACTAAAGGATTGGATGGAAATTGTACAATTGTGTATAATTATGAAAATTCATACAAAATGTAAATTCTGTTGAGCACATACAAATGCAGTAAAGTTAGTATCTAATAGTCATCTGATTAGCATAACATGAATTTGTATTTAAATATGACTATCTCTTGATCTTGCAATGGTTTAGTGTCTTTGGTCAGTTTAGGGTGAATCTGGAGGTATTTTAATGTGTTTGTTAGCACTTCTTCTGCAGAAAGCTTATTTGTATCTCTTACCCATTTTTATTGGGCTTTTAGATGTTAAATACTTCACAAAAATGTGTTTAAAAAACAGCATCCTTGTTAATAAAAAGAAAGCAAAGATGTACAGTAGAAAAAAAAAGAGTTAGGAACAAGACATTTCTCCTAGAGTTGATGGAAATAAATTGTCAATGGTTAGATTAGTTTGATTAGTGCTGTGATACAGTTTTTACCATACAAATTTAAAAATTTGTTTCAAGCACTAGGAAAGGCTCATCTATAGACAGAGAACTAGTCACAGGTTTTCAGAAATTAGGTCTGCTACCCCAAAAGATGAGAAATTCCCCAGGTTCTTCTGAGAAATTGGTAGATATTTACTTTTCCTTAAGAAAAAAGATTAAAGTAATGCTTGATTTTCAGAAAACATGTCTCCCTAATTTCACCACCTCAAGCCATTGCTCTGTTTTATCAAATTTTGAAATTAGCCTGCTCAAGTTTATTCAGAAACCTAATAAGGGAAAAATTTACACCTCTGGACCATCATATCTTCATTAATACTAGGAGAGAAAAAGTGACAAGGTTACTCTGCTTTTCTGGTATATCTTCTTGCTGGAAAAGCATTACTCCTCACCTACTTTTGGCCTTATTTACATATCTGGTCAACATGATGGTGACCTAGGGTAGTGCCTTAAGTGGGCCACTCTAGACAATTCTGTTCACCTTTCCTGATGAAATCACTGTCCGTGACAGGCTGAGGAGAGGGCCCCTCTATTCTAATTTCACAGAAAGTGACAGAGGAGTTAAGTGACTTGCAGAAGGGCATGCAACCTGTCAATGGTCAGAACCAAAATAGAAATGGGAGTCACAGACCTCCTTGTTCATGCTCAAATGATTCAAGGACAAGCAAAGTACCTCCTGAGCTGTAAAATAACACTAGAGGCCTTTAGTTTTTCTCAACCTTACAAGGGATGAGTTATGATGTTTCTCTAGTTTAACATTTAAAAAAAATTAATGAGAGGATTTTGAACTGGTAGGCAAAAGAGGAGGCCAAGAATTTGAAAGTTAATTCCAGCTTTTCTGCTACCTAGCTGTAACCATATGCTTAAATTTGAGGGATTTTCTTTCTATAAAATAGAGACATTAAAGAACTACCCACTAGAATTGTTACTCTAGACATTGGGAATAGAAAATATGAAGACACTTGGGAAGAGGCATTCTATTTAAGATAAAAAACAAGATTTCAGTGTAGGTGACATCCTAAAAACAGTAACCTAAACTTTTGAATAGGATTTCTGAGAAGCAGGGTGGTACGCATGTATTCCAATATTGTTGACTTATTGTGCATTTGGGCAACGTGCACTCAGTTCTGGCACTATAATAACATTATCACCTTTGCTGTGCAAATCAAGCTTGATAAATGGCCATTTTTAATTCGCAGACATGTTTATACTTTTGCAAAGCTAAAAAAAAAAGCTTTTAATTACTATTTGTGGAGCATGTAAAACAATTAAATGCTTCTGATTACTCTTTTGTTTTTAAAAACATAGAAGCAGAGAACAAACACTTCTACACAGCCATTAGAGTAAAATGCCCTTTGAGGCAGAATGCTTTGAATACATTCTGCCTTATAAAAACTGTATGAAAGGATAGCACAGAAAAAGGCTGCACAGCATGACATAGCCCATCATGTTGTGCGTGCATGAGTTAGCTTTTACAAGATCAGAACCAGAAACTAAGATGAATACTATTCCACCTATGCCTAATGCTTTGGAAGTTCAGTATCACATTGCTTGGGGTCACTGGCAGAGCCACTCAGAGGTACCATCTCTGGAGAGTTACACATTTTTAAAATATTCAGGTGAACCTGTAATTTATCACCTAAAATAGAAACTCCATTGTTCCACTTTAATGTGAAAAAGGATTATGTTCACGTCATGATACCATCACTTATGCGGGTTTCTATTTTCATGAACAGTAAGTACTAAAACATAAATCCTTTAAAAGGATATCCACATTACTTGACTCCAAGTTAGATGCAAGTCAGAAGGAGTCATCCTTGGCTATGGAGAACAGCATTTCGGGGATTCTCATTATTGTAGAATCATTGGTCTTTCTGAATGATGCCTAATCAATTTCTACAGCATCTTATGTTTTACACAGCATTTTGACTTTCAATCTATCAGTAAGATTTACTATACACCAACTTAAGAGTGTCATGTTCTACTGACTGTGCTAGCCTGGAGTGCTATACAGCAATTTAAATAAAGGAAGTGACTCAGAATGTTAACTATTTCAAAGCCACACAGCTAGTAAATGTCACAATTCAAAGCCAATGTTAAGCCAATTTAAGAGATTCAACAAAATCTCTTATGGTCTCAATAAAAAAGGTGGATAGAGAGACAATATATAAAGAGAAACACTATAGGCTACAGGGAGTTTATAATTACTACTTGTCAATGATATTTACAAATGTTTGCTTTGTGTAATCTGAAGCAAGAGAGTACAGTGGTTTGGGCATGGACTCTGAAGCCAGGCCTTTCCATATCTTATACTGCTATTGTCAGCTATGTGATCTCAGACAAGTTACTCAAGTATCCATGCCCATTTTCTTATCTTTAAAATGAAAGTGATAGCAGAACTGCATATGATTGCAATGTGGATAAGATGAATTAATATTCATAAAGCATTCAGAATAACATCTGCTGTATATTAAGTGCTGTAAAATTGTTACACAGATTTTACTATCATGTTGACTGTGCTCCTCCAATTGTTAAAAACAAGTTATTGAAGAATTTTTTATACATAGAAATCAACTCATGCAGTATGCTTAAAAGTTTCTTTTGACCAGTTCTGGGTGTTTTGCCACATGATCAAAAGGAGCAAAGTGTCTGTTCCATCATGATTTTAAAAAGTGAAGAGACCACCACTGGGTATTCAGTCTGTTTCTGATTCATCAATCACTTCTGCTCCAGCATTTAGACAACTGCCAATGGATTATAGCAAATAATTATATGGGTTGACCAAAGAAAGAAAGTTATTCAAAGTAGTCATCAAATCAACTTGTAGCACTAGAGCTTTTAGCTTGAGACCTACCACCTCCATCAGCTTCTGGTCAGTGTACAAGAGTGTGAGGCCACATGTGTGCTCCAGATTTGAATGATAGTAGATTTCAAAGTCAAAGGGTAGAGTGCAGAAAGGACCTGGACAGTTACTGACAGGGAAATTTCATGTGGTTTGGGCTTCTGGCCTTCTGACAATTGATCTGTTCATTTCTGTAGTGTAACATTCTCACAAAGAAGTCATTCAAATAATACCATTAATTTATGGTATTATAAATACCATAAATACCATTAATTTATGGTATTAAATTAAAAGGACAGTACCTTACAAATGACTATCTCTCAGGATTGTGATCATCAAAATTATTTGCTATTTTCTGCATTTATCATCTTAAAGAGATAAGATCTCTCTGGCAATGATAGGAAAGGTCCTTCATGTTCTATATTCAAATACCAACTATCAAAGCATACATGGCAGACACATGTCAAAGGATGGTGGTACAAGACATGAAAACATCAGCCACTTTTTCACACTATGATAGGGCAAAGCAACATACATAAAATTAATTCTTCAGAAAATTATATTTTTTGTACCACTGGAAAACTGCAGTACCAAACAGTTTAATGATGAATAACTTTACTGTACCTGCATTTTTATAACAGGTTTTTTTTTTTTTTTTTTTTTTTTTTTTTTTTTTTTTTTTTTTTTTTTTTTTTTTTTTTTTTTTTTTTTTTTTTTTTTTTTTTTTTTTTTTTTTTTTTGTCTTTTTGAGACAGGGTCTCGCTATGTATGCAGTGGAGGCTGGTCCTGAGCTCACTTTTGTAGCCCAGGCTAGTCTCAAACTCGCACCAATTCTCCTGCCTCAGCCTTCCGAGTGCTGGGATTACAGGCGTAAGCCACCACGCCCGGCTATAACAGGTTTCATTGTTTCATTTCTCAGGTCTACTGTTTTTCCTTGCAGCTCTGTCAAGTGTCAGCTATGACTTTTTTAGTAGCTTTGAGGAATGGGATCTGCTAATGTTCTGTACATGAAGAAATTCCATAACACTTCTCTAAAAATACTGCTGTCCCTGAAGCCAATCAACAGTGATGAATAGCTAAAGGGACAAGTAGGTCTCTAAATTTACTTCATATCTGACAGCCCTTCAGCAGATATGGATAATGGATCCCTATGACTCATAAATGCAACCTCCATACAAGCAAGCCCTTTCTTTTCCACATAAGAAAGGCCAAGGCTTCTTAATAACCCACTACATTCTTGTCTCCTTTTTGAAAATTTGTGAAATGTGGGTCTGGCGGGATGGCTCAGTGGTCTAAAGCACCTGCTTGGGAAAGCTTGGGCAGCTTCAGGGACCATGGTTCAATCCCCGGAACCACATGCTGCGCCAGCCCTGCCCTCGGGGGGGGGGGGGGGGGGGCTGAGCCGGCCATAAAAATGAGTGAATAAACAAACAAAGGTTCTGAAACAATAAAAAAAAATAAGTACATAAAAAAAGAATATTTGTGAAATGCATATATCAAAATCTATGCAGTTTTTGGACTGGATATAAAAAGCTGAATAAGATATCTTTTTACTCTCTTTAAAAGCTATATTGGCTAGTCTGAATAGTCAAATGAAGTTGAAATACTGTGTGTGTGACCTTCAAGTATCCATGTGATTAATCTGCATACTGTACAGTTTGTCCCACATAGATCCCCACATAATTACATGGGGCCAATTTTATTCTTTAGATGTATATTTGGATTCACGCATATAAAAATATTTGTTAAGCCCTTAAGACATGCTTGAAGCCATATGCTACACACTGCTAATTGGTGATGATTCAGGATGGATCAAATTACATGCAGAAAATGAGTTTACTTATTGAACTCATGATCTTTTCAAAAACAAAAAAATTATCAACACTCAGGAGGCTGAAACAGGAGGATCACTGGGAGTTCAAGGCTACCCTAGGCTACCCCGTGAGTACAAGACTAGTGCTAACTATGTAGCAAGACTCTTAGAATCTTAAAAATTTTTTATATGTTTGTTATATGTTTTGGAAGACTAGGGCTCAAAATTATAAGCCAGGTGTTTAAATAAGGCATTATGGTCTTTCCAAAGTAGAAATATCTTTGTGGGGTTAAAGACATTAGGATGTATTTAAATTTCTCAAATCAAAAAAGGTCTTTGTGAACTCATTACACCTAGACAACTACTTAATAAGAACCTTTTCTTTTCAAAACCCATCACTATCCTTCACTTACTCAATCTTACACACAAAAGCATTTGTTTGTACTGAAATTTCAATAATGTCTTCCGTTCAAGTTCTTTTGATTAATGATTCAGTGAGACCATTAAGTAGCTTATGACAAGCCTAAATTTGTTCTCAAAAAACCTGATATGGCAACTAAAAACATCAAATTTTCTCTAACATGTTATATACAACTATTAATACTATCAGTTCTCTTCAGTAACACTCCTTATATGACCTGCTTTCTCCTGACATTTTACATAAATACTTATTTATGGCTCATTATAATTAAGAAAATATCAAGAAATCAGAATGCAAATATTTTAAAAGATGTTTCAAATCATTATTCACTCTTGTTTTATTGACTGTGTTCTCTATATATTCTGAGTAGCAGTTTCTTTGCTAGGCACTAGGATTAGAAAGCCAAATAACAACAGGGAATCCTTAAACTATCAAAGCATACTTTTAAATATTAAGTAGAAGAAATATTTCCCAAAATTGGATTGTGAGTTGTTTTTGCCAAAGTATTACTTTAATGGAACCAGTTATATTTTCTTTCACTTTACAGTTTCAACCAGAGGAAATCTGATACAAGATATAAGCCAAGAAGCTAAATGCCAGAACATATTATAACAGAGACTTCCTCAAGTTCCTCAAAAGCACCTCAAGAAAGAAGAAGTCAAGATGTACTGGTCCTGGAAGAAGACAACTGTCAAATCAAGAACTTGGATTTTATTTATGCCAGATCCCTGGGCAAGGCAGACTATCATGTTTAATATGGGATTTTAAAAAATCCAGCTCCACTAGAACACAAGAGGTATTTTCCTACTCTAATTTCAGGAATGCTTTCTTCATACACAGGGTTTGCTATAAAAATTGAAATGTATTTTAGCAGTCTATATACACATATTTAAAGGCGTAAATCTGAAAGATCTCTTCTTCCATGGCTACCTCCTTCACCCTATCTCCAGAATAATTTTAATAAAGAGTTCACCAAATGTTATCATCTTCCTTCTATCTTCTCACATATTTCTATATTCCCCTAACAGCCAATTAGTGATAGTACAGAGAAGAATGAATTCTATAATATTCAGGGCCCCTTATTCCCCATGCATCATCTAGTAGAGATAATTATATTAATAGTAATGATGATTCTGATGACGGTACCCTTAATGAATTTAAAACATCTAAAAAAGGCCTCTTAAACAGGCAACAAGATAATCTTGATTTTTTTTTTCAGAGATATTTCTCAAGAATTATAAAGCGCTCATATTACCTTGGCAAAAGTCACCACAGTCTCTAGAATAGAATGACATGCAAATTTGTGAAGCATTCCCTATTTTTTCTTTGGCAGTATATATAGAATAGAATGCAAGTTAAGGTCATCTAAGTTTAAACGTAAGAAGATATTGACTTACTGGCATATTTAATTTTTTAATTTTTTTGTATTTTAGTACAGAATCTTCAGGGTTTCACTACACAGATTGGACTCGTAGTGATACTCCTGTTTTCAGCATCCCAAGGACTGGTATTACAGGCATGTGCCACCACACCTAATCTCAATCTGTATCCCAGCTTGCCTAGGGATGGGGCTGGTATGGCACACCAGGGATAGAACCCTGGTCCCTGAGCCTGTCTAAGTACATGCTTTAATCCACTGGGCTATCTAGCCCTCCCAAACTTAATGAAGTATTAAGTTTAGCACTTCCATGCTCACTGGCTTTCCAAATACTGGTATTAAGATAATAAAGAGGCTGGGGAGATAGCTCCGTGGCACAAGTGCCTACCTGGCAAGTGCAAGGTCATGAGTTTGAACCCTGGTCCCACCAAAAAAAAAAAAAAAAAAAAAAAAAAAAGATAATAAAGTGTCACTGAAGTTGGGATGCAAGCTTCAGGAATATGGAAAGGGCAATGTATTTTTTAAGACTATTTCAAAATCATCTACATTATGTTAGTTCATATTTGCCATCACTGGGATTAATTTTCCTGAAACAGTTGTGAAAGCAATCTTCTGGCTACCTATCTACTTATTTCTTTGGTTATTAACAAACATTAACAAAAAGACAAAAATGTAGCCGATTTTCAATCTTTCAGTTTCATTTCTTTTTTTTTTTGCGGAACTGGAGATTGAACTCAGGATCTTGCACTTGCCAGTCAGTTTCATTTCGAGTTGGAAATTTGATAAACCAGCAATAGCTCAAATAACAACTCTGATCCCTCTCATTTGAGTACTTATGTGCATGTATGTGTGTTTGCTATTGGAATTAGGGATGAGGCATGAGTAAAGGGCACAGGAAGAGGGGCAGCACCACTGACTCTTGTCTAGGCTGAGAACAGAAAGTGGGCACACTGTGGACATGTGCAGCTGGTAGTCTCATGTATCCCTAATAGTATACAGTATTATATACACATGTATATATGCATACATTCACTAGAAATGTTAGGTTTCACACTGTTTTCAATTTGCACATTTTTTATTCCTTTTTTCACATCAAATAACCTATAATTTAAATTTCTCTATGTGCCCCCTAGTAAATAGTCTATTGATGATGTTTTCTACATTCTGAGAAATAATCTTTTTTTTTTTTTTTTTTTTGACCAGGGTTCAAACTCATGACATTGCACTTGCCAGGCAGGCACTTGTGCCATGGAGCTACCTCCCTGGCCCCTGATATAGTGTTAAGGAAACTAAAAGCTTACTATTTCATGGATGAAATATATATAATACTATATAAAATCATTCATGGTAGAATAATATAGAAGATGCTATAAATGCAAAATTTCTTTGACTTTTTAAATCTTTATTTGTCATAGGAATTTATGAAATTCCACTTTAGTATTTGATGTCAAATTAAAGGCTCCTTTAAAAAAGAGAGAGAGGCTCCTTTAAAAGCCCCCCAACATGGAATCAAAAAATAAACAGTTCAGTAGATTTTTTTCTGGATTTATTTATTTATTTGTTTGTTTATTTATTTATTGTTTCAGAACCTTTGTTTGTTTATTCACTCATTTTTATGGCTGGCTCAGCCCATCCTGAGGGCAGGGCTGGAGCAGCATGTGGTGCCAGGGATCTAACCGCGGTCCCTGAAGCCACCCAAGCTTTCCCAAGCAGGGGCTTTAGAACACTGAGTCATCCTACCGGGCCCCAACAGTTCAGTAGATTTAAGCTACTCTGCCATATATGTAAACACTTAACAAGTATTCCTTAAAATAAAACTGGTTGAGCACACAGACTGCACTAACCTGGCTGTTTTTCAAAAAATAAGAGACTCTTCTACAAAATATTTGATTATTATTAGTGAATCAAATTCATAAGACACACCTACCATTGCTTTATGAGAAGGCTCTTTCTAAAATATATTGCTGTCTGAGGTATTAATTTATTCTCAAATTCCTGGTGGTAATACATTGTCAGGATAGCCAAACATCCAATCATTTGAGATGTTTTGTCTACACTAGAGACATAGTGAAGGAAGACTCATTTGTGCAATTTAAATCATTTTTCATCTACAATCTCTATGACATAAAGGGACATTAGTGTAATAGATAATGCTTTCACATCAGCTGCACAAACATTTGGAATCCTCTTCAACCCATACCCAGTAACAATTTCCCATTTAGAAAAAGGAAAAAAGAAAACTCTATAACAGAAAATAGCTTTCCTCTAGAAATCTGTTAGGTTTTGGCAGGGTAAAGTTATAAGTTTATGAAATCGATTTTATTAAATACAGGCCAAATAAAAACTAAGTTTATTCTTATGAATCATTTTCAACTACACTGGACAAATGTTCAACATTAAGAAAAACATCATTATACTGTACTTTACAAAGATACTGGACTTTTAGAAGTCACCAGATGATCTACCTTGTTAATATGTAGGTTATTCAATAAATTTATCTAGTTTGTCTATGTTTACCATGAAAATATCAAATAGGAAGATGAAGATGAATACATTAGAAGGCCCAGAAGGGTTCTGGGTTTAATGTTCTAATCTGACAGCTTCTCTGTCTTGCTATACATTCACACAGTTATGCAATTTTGAAAATAAGGATTCAATGGGACATGTTATCATTTTATTTTAGTTTAGTTTTTCAGTATCTGGGACTTGGCACTTGTCAAGCAGGCACTTATGCTGCTGAGCTATATCCCTGGCCCATGGACTACAATTCCAAATGCCTCATTCCATGTTGGTGGCATTCAAGCTTCTCAGCACTCAGGTATGAAATAAGATGGTGGTTGGAGTAGAGCTTGCAGTTGCTAGACAGAAGCAGCAATTACTTTTCGAGGAGGCTGCCTTCGGCACGCTTTATTCCAACATCCCAGAACAGTCCTTTGCTGCTGCAGTACTGAGAACACTGACCCTCAGAGGATTCCTTCAAGATTGCACTGGCCACCTTCTTTCCTTTTTGTCCTTTAAACAGTATCAGAATACCATCAAGGAGTCCTCATTCCATCTAATCTCTGCCTCAGGATATTATATTATCCTCATTAAAATTTTTTGTTTTATCAATTAACACATATACCAACCTAAGCAGTGTATAGGCCATGCAAAATAATATGTAAAAGCCTAAGATGTGTTTGGTCCACACTGCCCTGTTTTAGGCATAAAACAGGGAAAAACAGTATTAAAAGCTGAATGGCTGAATGGCTACATCTATATACATAATACATTTAGAAAGGACTAAAAGCTAAATTATTTTTGAGACATTAAAACAAGAGTAAGAGGCCACTTTGTCACTGTTTCTCTCTAGCCTGTCTTGATTCTCACTTGTTTCCTAAACCATTACCAATAAATTTGCCTTTGCTACAAAAAAGGAAATGATGAGAGAAAAATATAAAACTTCTTCGCCCATCAGTTAAACAGCTTAAGAACAGATCATCTGCTTATTAAGCAAGGTTTTAACTAGAAATCTACAAAAGTATGACATGTAGTAAGAATGTAGGGCTGAAAAAACCACATGCTCTGGCCATTTGTGTGAAAATGCTGTATTTAAAATCCTGGCAGCTCTACACAGGCATGTGAGGTTCTAGGGATAGTATGGTATCACTGCTTTCTTAGAGGCAGTTGCCAAGGAAGCCCAACTCTGCTTGATATTCTAGAAATGGAATCAGACTCCCCAACAGAACCTTGTGTATATGCCAACTTGGTATATAAGACAAGCAACTATATAAATTAGTGAAACATAGGTGGATTATTTGAGAAGTGGTACTGTGAGAACCAGCTTACCACGGAGATAAAATGTTGTGTCTCTATTTCACCACTGTTACAGTTTGTGTCTAGTTGTCCCCCCAAAGCCTCATGCAGTCATGGGACAGCTTCTGGAGTTTATGATTTTTTTCAAAAGGGAAAGCAATAGTTGCATTTATTATCTATGGTATTGAAAAAGTAATCCCAAATTACTGAAATCATTCAAATTGCCTTTAAATTATGACTATGTTTTGATGATTTCTTAATCTTTAACAAAGTATTGAAAACAGACTCCAGTATTTAAATAAACCTGAGATTTGAAATAAAATATTCAGAACGGACCAAAAAAAAAAATCTTGATTTTTTTTCCCCCTGATTGGCAACTCCAGGACTCTTTAAAGATATAGGGTGTGTGAGAACCAATGATGATTTTTGCTGATGTGGAACACCTCTCTTTCCCTGAGGTGGGAATTTCCCTATCTTCTGTGTGTTGTATTGCAGGGACACTTGGACATCAACCAGGACCCTCACAGATTACTGGGTAAGATTTCAAGAGCAAGGGGAGCTTGGTCCTCTAGAATTAGAACATTGGGATTCTCCTTCCCCATGTGAGCCTCAGCTGTGTGTGGTGACTGTGCACAGCGACTAGAAACCTACCCCTAGCTCCACCAGGTAAAGAATCTGTCTCCTCTCCTGTTGCTAGGCCCAGGATACCATGAGGCTAGAACATCGGGTTGTTTCCATTTAGGTTCTGTGTTGGCTTCCTGTGCAGTGCATGCGTTGTGTTTAAGTCATCTGTTACTACCTTGTAGAAAGCGTACAAGGGAAAGTGAAGAGAAGAGGAGGCAAGTCTTGGAGAATTGCAGGAAGCACACTCAACTTCGGGATTGCCTGGACCCAGACCAGAAGGACCAGAAAGCATCTGTATGATGCAGAGCTCATTTTAAAGGTGTTTGTATGCAGAGTAACATAGCCATGAGCTCATTTTGTTTGGGCCACAGGTGGACAATGGGGTCAGTGATGGCTGCTGGAGACCAGGACAGGGGCCCAAGTGGCACACTAATTAATTGACCTGGGGTCTAGTGTATCATTTCCAAGAGCCACAATCCAAGATCCTTCCTAGTATTATTTGAGATCAATTACTTTTCAAAAATGGTTGTTTCACTAAAATATACTCAGGTTGCCAAATATAATTAACTATTCATCTTAATGACATATTTTAGGGCAGTTTTTTTTTCCCCTTTAGTTACAGAGACACACATGCACACACCCCAGGCATATGTCAGTTATACTTATTGGGTATAAGGTTAAGATTGACTCTAAAGTAATTTTAAAGTTTTATGTTAAAGCCAAACATTAATCATATTTTAATGATGATTTTTAAAATGAAAATTAATGAAATGTACTGAATAACTTTCCTTAGCCCCTAGAGATCCATTAGGGCCTCTGGAAAGATTTTAATGCTCATGGTATTTTTGTTCATTTTGCAAAGTCATTGTTGGTACACAACGGCACATGCCTATAATTTCCACTCTGTGGAGGCTGAGGTGGGAGGGTCAAGAGTTTAAAGCCAGCCTGGTCTACAAAGGCAGAGAGCAGCTTTCGAAGATTAGAAGGTGAGTTGGGCTCCGCTGTTCATGATCTCAGCTGTCTTAGTGGCGAGCCCAGTCTTGTAGGACTCAATCTTTCCCAGAACCCAGGTGATTATAGGATCAGGAGATGGTCAGTGGCTTCTGGGTATGGTTCAGTGGTCCTGTCCGTGAGTTATCTTGGGGTCCTCAATCTTGGAGGATGTCTCAGTTATTCTTCTCTCATTGATGGAACAAATACCCAATACCCAAAGCGAAGGAAGGAAAGGTTTATTTAGCTCACAGGTACTGGAAGTTTCAGTTCATATTCAGCTAGCTCCAAGGTAGAATGGCACATGGCAGAAGGCAACAATTCATGGTGGCGGCAAAGAGCAAGAAGAACTGTGATTGACCATTGTGTGTGTAGATGCTGCACCTAGCCAGGGGCACATAATTTGACTGCCAATGTAAGGAGGAGGCTAGCTAGCTGCTGGAGCTACCTCCACTCCTTTTGCTTTCTGCTGTTTGCCACTGCCATGAAAGGTAACTGACCTACAGTCATTGTGAGCTAAGTAAACCTTTCCTTCCTTCATTTTAAGTGTTGGGTATTTGTCCTAGCAATGAAAAAGGAGTAACTGAGATAACCACAATAAGAACACCAACTTCATCACTTCAAATACAGTAACTGTCTAGACAAGAAGTATATGCTAAGTATACCCTACCTACAACAGTGAGCAGAAGTACCAGATTATTTTTTTTTTCAGAGTTGGGAATATTCATGTAGACTTTAGCAGGTGTGCATTCCCTAATTCAAAAATACTAAAACCTGAAATATGAATTTTTCAAGCTCCAGTAAAAGTTGAGTATTCCAGATTTTTGAATTAGATATGTCAACCTGAGTTGCCTATGAAGCTAATAGAAGAAAATGGGAGTGCACGGCTGCAAGAACTTGAGATGTGCAAAAACTTCTTGGACACTTTTTTATGTCATAAAGAAATACAGTGGTAGATGTGATGACCTCAAAGGATGCAACACATGAAATTAACCAGAGATAATTGCCATATGCATAAATGAACAAAGGATTAACATTTACACTATAAAGATCAATAAGAATAAAACCAAAAACTCAAGAGAAAAATGTATGTGAGATGTGAATAGGTAAATGCAAGGAAGAAAAAATCCACCAGTAAATGGAGAAATGCAAATTAAAATGGCAACAATACAGCTATCATGTTAGAACCCAAAGGACAAATAATTCAAGATTGAAACCTGGAAAACAGGAAACTTCATTCAGAGCTCTTGGGAATCTAAATGGGTCTACTTGTTGAAATTAAGATGTTCCTTCCTTTTAATCTGAAAGCAGAACTCTCCTGCAAAGCCCTAATTAGATAGCAACTTCACAGCACTGACACTTCAAATATCCAGGAATAGGAGACCGCACTGGGCCCACCAGAAACTCATTTTACCCAGCAACCAGGCCCAGCATGTGAATGAGACTGCCTTGGGGCCCACTGGAAACCCATTCGACCCAGCAACAAAGTGTGGAATGTGAGTGGAACTTCATCCATCAGGCAGGCCCAGTGAGGAAAACTATAGAACTCCCTGCAGAGAGACTACAGACAAGACCCACCCAGATGATCCAGGAACAGAACATCTTGCCAGAGTGGCACAGCAGGTTCACCTCCTGTGGCTACAGGAGAAAGAAATGGAGCTCAGTAGCCAGACTCAAGCCACACCCACCTGGTCAAGTTTGAACTTGGTAGATCCAGATCTGGTGCTAAGGTAAGAACTCTATCAAAGCTATACACCAAAGGTCAGAAGGCAGGGCTACAAAAATGACGAAGAGCAGGAGCAAAATGTGCTCTTGGGCCCCCTAGCCTACTAGAACAAATATGAGACAACAGAATAGAAGAAATTGGAAATCACACACCTGAAATCTCTGAAATAATAGCATTGGAGGTAAAGAAACAACTGCAAAAAGGTATACAGGAAGTCAGATCGGAAATAATTTCTGAAGTAAAAAAGAAATAATGTCTATAATAAAGAAGTACTAAGTGTTTCTAAAGAAGACACTGATAAAAAGTAGAGGAGAATACAAAAATGATGGAATTCTTGAATGAGCAATATAGGAAAGTAATAGAATGTATGAAGCAGAAACAAAGTGCTATACAGGAACTTAAAACCTCAGTCACAAGGGGCCTGGCAGGATGGCTCAGTGGTCTAAAGTGCCTGCTTAGGAAAGTTTGAAGGGCTGCAGGGACCATGGTTTGATCCCCGACACCACATGCTGCGCCAGCCCTGCCCACAGGGCAGGCTGAGCCAGTCATAAAAATAAAATAAACAAACAAAAAGTTAAACAAACAAACAAACAAACAAAAACCTCAATCACAAGCTGGCAAAACAGTTTCAATGAAAGTGAAAATAGACTTTCAGACCTTTAAAGACACCATTGCAGCTAGTGAAGGGGTAAGAAAAGATCTCTTAAGAACCATTAAGGTAGAAGAAAAAAATAATTCAACATCTGCAAGATGATGCAAAGATAAACAACATAAGATTAATAGGCATCAATGAGAAAGAAGGAGTCTGTAGAAGTGATATAAAAAGAATATGTGCAGAAGTAACAGCAGAAAACTCTCCAAATATGGGGAAACAATTTGACATTCAGGTAACCAAAGCATATAGGACTCCAAATAACATCAAC
>PVJA010000431.1:0-175004 GCA_004027025.1 Myocastor coypus
GCTCACAACTCAGTGCAGACTGCTTTGGATTCTCCAGTTGGAACTATGGGATTTAATGTTTACCCTGCTGGATTTTGGACATGTGTTGGTCCCAATGTTTTGTATTACCCTGTTGTTTGCAACTTTTGGAATTGTAATGTTTATCTCATGCCTTTGAATGTTGGATATGTTTGACTCTTCTATTGTACAGGGGCTCACAAATGAAACTTTGACTTGGATCTTTGAGGAAACGTGGGATTTGGACTTTTTAGCAATGCTGAAACTATTGGGACTTTGGCAACTCTTCCAGATGGACTAAAATCTAAAATCTCTTTTGTAAAAACGGATATGTATGAGACTTTGGGGGTCCAGGGGCAGAATGTTATGGTTTATGTCTAGTTGTCCCCCCAAAGCCTCATGGAGTCATTGGGTGGGGACTTCTAGAGTTTGAGACTTGATCCATGATCCCTGGGATTATGGGTTTTCGTACTGATGGGATTATGGGTGGAAGTACTTCTGGGCTTATGGTTGTAGGCTAGGGCGGGAGCTAAAGCGGAGAACCTGAATATAATATAAAGAGAGACAGAGAGGCAGACTGGAGCTCGAGCTGTTGCTGTTGCTCTCTGCTGCCCTGTTTGGTTGGCTACTTCTGCCACCATTTTGTTGCCTGTTCCGCTGCCATGAACTGGATGCTCTCTGCTCTGTTCCACTCAGCCTTGGGCCAGCCGAATATGGACTGAAACCTCCACAAACTGTGAGCTAAATAAACCTTTCCTTCCTTTATCTCGAGTGTCCGGTATTTGTCCCAGCAATGAGCAAAATAAGTAACTAAGACAAGTTCCCACCTTGAGACTCTGAGGCCAGTTAGTGGAGCCCCATCCAAATGCTACTGGCGATTTAGAAACCAGCTCCTGTTTAAAAAAAGAAGCCAGCTGGGAGATGAAGACGCAGCATTGCTTATCCTTAACCTCGTTTCTGCCCTTGCCTAAGGCCACAAGGGATGTGGAGACGCTGAAGCAGCCTAAACGCTGAGATTGTGCTTGGGTCCTTTTATGTGGTTCTCTTGCCAGAGAGAGGGAAGGGATGCAATGCAAAGAAGCTCAATAGTTCCCACAATTACAAAGCTGCCGTTGATGCTGCTGGTCAGCACGCAGGGTCTCACAGCAACGGATTGGTATGATACTATGGTTCTATCTGAGGTTAACAACACAGTTCTGGAAATTCATCATGTTCAGAGTGAGAAATGTTTGACCATCACTACATTAAGATCAAGAAAACACTAGACTTGCTTCGCCCTTTCTCTTCAACTAGGTGGCCAAGCCGATGCAGAAACGCAGATCTTTGTGAAGACCTTGACAAGCAAGACCATCACTCTCAAGGTCGAGCCCAATGACACCATCGAGAATGTCAAAGCCAAAATCCAAGACAAGAAGGGCATCCCACCTGACCAGCAGCCTCCAATATCTGCCAGCAAACAACTAGAGGACGGTCGGACTCTCTCAGACTACAACATCCAATAAGAGTCCACCCTGTACCTGGTGCTTCACCTGCGAGGTGGGATCATTGAGCCATCCCTGCGCCAGCTCGCCCAGAAGTACAACTATGACAAGACGATCTGCCACGAGTGCTGTGCCTGCCTGCACCCACATGCTGTCAACTATTGCCAGAAGAAGTGTGGCCACACCAATAACCTGCGGGCCAAGAAGAAGGTCAAGTAAAGCTCAGCCAGGCCCTCATCCAGAAGGGGACCACCTGTCCAACGCCCATGGCCTTGGGGCCTGAATAAAGTTTCCCCTTAGCTAGGAACAAAACAAAACACTCAACTATTAACTCCTAGAGAGCAACAGAAGGTATTTATCCTGGTGTTTAGCAGTGCACACATTTTACTAGTCTTCTCTGTAGTAGCAGCCAGAGCTGAACCTTCTCCTTCTAGAAAATCTCTTTCCACGTCTACATCCATACTGCCAAGCATTACGTAGCCTGATGGCTGCTAGCTGCCTGTATCAGTCACCATCACATCCCTAGGACACAATACTCAGTACCTATCATCAAAAGGAGAAATTTAGCTTGGTTAATGGGTGCAAGGATTCGGTCTCTGGTCAACTACAAGACAGAATCATCACGTGGAACTGCGTGGTCAAGCTGAACTCCTCACTTCACGGCAGCCAGAAACAGCGCCAACAATGAGGGGCTGGCAGGCAGCTGTGGCCCCCCAAGGCCACGGCTTCATAACTGACACGGTGACATCCAGGACCTACTTTCTTAATGTGCTAGGTGATTCTCAGGCCGGTCAGAGGCACTGCCTCTCACCCCCGCCATTTGAATTCCCAGCAGCATGCTTACTGTGTTTCACTATTCTGCTTAATTATTAGTTGGTTAAATGTTTGTCTCCTACAACTATAACAAAATTTCTAAGAGGGTGAAGTAATTTTATTCACTTCAATAATTTATTTCTTGCACTCAGGAGTCTGACTACATTACAGCACAGTCTAATTAAATGTGGACTGAATGAATGATGAATCTGGGAACACCAGAAGATACAGTGCCTCCACTCTTAGTCATTTTCTGACAGAAGATATAAATTTTGGAGGAAGAACCTTAATTCATTTGCCATCAGGTATGCTTGGAATATGGATCAGAGATTCAATATTAGTGTTAAGTATGGATAAACATGGCAGTGGCTATCCCTTCCCTATTGGCTTATGGGATTTTCAGGAGAGTCAGTGAGCTGGTTATGGCTGCCTTCTACCAATGTAAAAGCAAAGAAAGCCAGGAGAAGCAACTGGGCCTGGAATCATCTGCCTTCTTCAGTGATTGAAAAGTTCACTCTTGGCATTTAGGGATTTGCTAGCTCCTTATGCGGATGCTGAGTAACCAGGGTCAGGGTTGACACCTGTCCCTCCTAACGGCAGCGCCCCCTGAGGACAGCTGGAAGGTGCCTGGACAGGAGTCTGTTTGCCTCTTGCTGTTAGCAGGGCCCAGGGTGCATGGATTGTTAGAGAGGGTGATCACATAACCATTCTACACCACAGAGTAAACCCCTGCCCATTCGCCGAAAATATAACTAAAGTATTTATACATCTTCTTTTTTCATTCTCCATTAAACTTCCCAGAAAGTTGATCCAATGCAATAAAAGCTTCCAGGTGATCTAAAGCAGTTTCATATGGACTGGGGTTCTGTATAGTTCAAAACAAGTGACCATAATTTCTCTTTGTGACAAATGGAGTTAAGGGGATGTTGAAAGTAAATGAAGCCTGTCACCTACTCTATCTTCTCTGGTCAAAAAACAGCATCAGGGATTCCCACTTTCCAGCACAGGAGCTCTCCAGCAAAGCCTCGTGGCACTGGGCATGACTGCCACATGTTCTGTGATGTCACTGTCTAGAGCACTTGTGGGCATACGGCACAGGATATGGGGACAGGTCATCCCCAGTGAGCAGAGCGAGGCAGCCTGACCTTCAGGGGACCCTCGCCAGCAAGCTCCGCCTCTGGAAATAGAAAGAAGCCCAGCGTGTGCCCAGGGAGGCAACAGTAAGTTGCAACTGTTGTAGCCAAGCGAAGAGCAGAGGCTCTGATCTACTGTTCCTTCATGGGTTGAGTACTGAATGCTGGCTGAGAAAGGGCGTCAGGAGCAGAGCTGTCCAAGCCTTATCATGAGGTCATGGCCACTAAATTCAAACAGGACTATGCCCTTGCCTTGGGAGATGATCAAGCCTTACTCTCTTCCCCTCAGACAGGTTCTTCAACTGCTAGCTTGAGGCATAACTACATTTTAATGTAAGCTCTTAAACTGAAAGACTTGAAGAGCAACAAAAGTCCTAGATATTAGCTTTAAAAAGTATTGATCGAACTCAGTCTCAGGATTAGCTTAGTGTTACCTAATGAAGACTGATAGCCTAGCCAATCAGGGCTGCTGTCAATGGAGCAGGCAGGGAGAAGCAATAGGCCTATCAGTCAATCTGTCTTCTTCAGTTCACACTGTGCTGGCCAAGTTAAGAATGTCCCAGGGTCTGACTCTCCATTTGTAAGTAGAAACAGGAGATTCTGCTTCGGTGTCCTGGGATCTGTGGCTATGCAGAGCTTGGCTGAGCCCAGGCTATGTGCTTTAGTCCACACTCTGCTCCTCTCTCACCTTTTGCCCATTGTTTACTGACTATAAAAAACACTAACAAGGCACCAAAGACTCTGTTTGAGTACTACAGAGAATTTATCAGTGGTATCTAAGCCAATGCCTACATGGATACACTTGCAAAATTGCTAGCCGTATAATTACTTTAATTATTTAAAGAAGTGGACTTTTTAATCCTACCTTATACCTTCCCATTCTATATATTTCGCCTAGAAACACAAGCTATAAAGAAAAGGAAAATACAAACTTCTACAGGGCAAGATTCATGCTCAATATTCTTAAAAGCTCTATAGTAGCAAACATTTCCACATGTGTTCACTACAAATGATCCCTTGCTTTAAGAAAGATTTAAAAATAAAATTTCAACCAAATGCTTGCGGAATCCCCAATGATTCGAAGAGCTAAATTCAGTCAGTCAGTAAAGGGGGGAAAACCCACAGATGTCTGCCAACAAAAAAATCTGTTCAGAATATTAAGTTACTTATTGTAATATCTGAAGAAAGCTGGAATAATACTATGCATAAAGAAATCCTGAATGTTTGTTACCATTGGAAACAATAAAACACATGAATATTTTTCTCCATTTCTCAAGGTTCAAGCAAATCATTAGGACAGTGTCCTAACATTTAATATTCACCTGCAAATTCAATTTAGGTTCTTGAACAAGACAGAGAATAAGGTCCTTCATGACCATGCTGTCTGGGACCACTTCAGGAGACCACAAAGTAGGGTCAGGCTACTCCAAATAATCACATTACTTGTTTTTTTTTTGTTTTTTTTTTTTTTCTTAAGTTACAGTGGCTTTTCTGAAAAAGAGGATTCTCAAGCCCTAAGGTTTCCATTTTCCTGGTATTTCTGAGTGTATTCTGCTTTTAGAAAGCAACCCCAAATGCAATGAAGATTTATTTTTTCTCAAACACATGTGCCTCCTCTTACGCTATCTCTCCTACAGAGATTGATAAGAAGCAAATTTAGCTAGAAAAATCTATTTTTGTTGCTGCCAGTAAGTTAAATTGAGAACTGGAAATTCTCAAACAGTGGCAACGTGCCTATTTTCTTTTAAGGAAATACAGCCTTGTAAAAAAAGATATAAATGGAACCAAATTCAAGTCTACTTTGGGGAATTGCAAGATACAAACAGAGTAAAGCTCAACATTACGAAAGATCACGTTAGTTTTCGCTTAGGTCTACTATTTCTATTTCAGGCTATGTCATATTTCTTGAGCACATTTCTGTAAGTGAATTGTGGGATGACAAAAAATAGAGAAACAGGAGTAAGAAAGGGAGACAAAGGGAAAAAAGAGGTCAGGAGAGGAAAGGCAAGTGCACAACCCAAGGAAGGAGGATGCTGAGAAGGGCGGGGAGGTGAGAAAACATCGCAGTGCTTCTCTCCTGCAAGTGACCTCACAATTTGTTTCAGAACCATGCAAGACAAGTCCCTGAAGGAGGGCCCTCCAGTGAGAGAAGCACCCAATAAAGAAATAAAGCCCGTGTGGACACTAACTGAATTCCTAGAGTAGCAAACACTCCAAAGCTCTCCACTCTGATCTTCCAAGGACTAGGACTGTGACATCCTGCCCCTGACATCTCCCAGCAGAGCCCCCGGTCTTTAGTGAGACCAGGGGTGGAAATGGAAAGCAGGAAGCCCATCGCTGGGCTTGTAACTTTATGCTTCACATTCGAGAACAAAGAGAACCCTCTGTTTTCCAAATAAAGTGCCTAGTGCTTCAATAACAACCCGACCGCTCCACACTACCACTGCGCGATCTGCTCCAGAGGTTGCCTGCAAGAGCCAAGGGGAGGGGGTAACAAGGGGGCGGGGCTGTGGCCGGGAATCGGGCACCTTTGCCCAGAAAGGCAGTTGCCCCTTGTTCTCAGCGCCACACAGGCGATCCCAGATTGGCTTTGTCTGAAATCCCTCTGAGGGCGAGGGAGATGGCTCAGTGCAATAAGTGTTTGCCTGACAAGCGCAAGGTCCTGAGTTCCATCCCTGGTATCACCCAAAAACCCTGAAATCCATCTGAATCTGACTCTAGGATCCTTCATTATTTATGTATTTATATATTTATTGGCAGTGCCAGGGATCGAAGTTAGGACCTTGGGCTTGCCAGGCAAGCACTTATTCCACTGAGCTACCTCCCCAGCCCTTAGGATTCTCTACTGTACCATATGTGTATTCTAATATTTAGGACCAGAAAGTAGAGAAAAATACTACATTGGAGTGACTGAAACTCAGCAGTATCGTGAGATCACAGTTCAGTGCACTTCTCTCCCTGGCACTGGGATGCCGCCCTAAAATGCAGGTCCCACGCCTTCCTGCACAGCTGAGCAGCACTGAGAGGGTCTGCAGGGGCTGACCTGCGAGTTCCCTCTGTGCAGCCCTCCTGGGCGAGGCTCCCCTGGACAGAAAACCACTATCAGTGGGACCTCCTGCAGTTTCTGCTTCTCACTGAGAATATCTGGCTTCCACTCTGGTCAAAGCCCATGGAATTGACCCCAACTGGTCCCTCACACCCTCCTATAGGGAGCTGATTTGGTCGTTGTATCAGTCCTGGGAAGCTTATATCTGTAATTCATGGATAAATGACTAGAATCCCATCGGGTTAATTGCAATCCACCACTTGTAGTGCAACCCACAGCAAAAATAAAGACACTAAGGTGTATTTACAGTTATGAGGCACCAAGGGGTCCTAAGCTCAGCCCCAGTGATGGCTACCCGGAACAAAGGCCTCGATCCAGGGCCAAACCCAGGGCGTATTCAGTCCTGAAGGAGGAGTGGCTTGAGGATGAATGACTGAGAAATGCAGGAAGTAGGTGAGCACTGTGAGCTGGGCGAGGGAGGGGGCCCGCATTCACGTCTGTGATATGCAGACAGTGATCTGCATTATACACTGGAGATAGTATCTAACGTTTTGGGGTCTAGTGCTTCAGCTCTGATGTGTGGTCTTTCGAGCCCCAGGGAGTCACAGCCTCTATCTTGAGGCTCAATCCCAGTTGCCAGCACAGAGTACTGGCTCTTAGTACTGTCTTGACCCAGCTCACATTAAAGAGCAACAGGTGTGGGTTACCAGGGTAACATGGGTGCTGGCTTCAAAGACTACCACCAGCACCTTGGCTAGACTGATATGCACTGCTTAAAGTCAAAGGAAGGGATAAGGAAATGTCCTAGCCAGGTCTGCACATATCAATACATGGACATAGGGTCAGGTACAGCAAAATGGAAATGACTGCTCTTCTTTCCAGGAGCATCTCCCAGGTGGTCCTCCATACCTTCCTGGGCTATGCAGCTTCCTGTGTCACTGTGCTCTGGAGGACGATCCAAATCCTAGGTGTGGGGTCCTTGGGCTCCCGCTGTAAGTGAGACCCAGGATCTGCTGTGGATCTCATCTGTCCTGCATTGGCCTCTGCAGGAGACTCCTGCCTCCAATGCAGGGTTCACCGACGGGGAGGAAAGCAGGCCGCACCCCCTAGGTTACAGTAGGCCACGTTCAAGCGGGCTGGCCCCTCTGCTTCTTTTGGGCAGGACTGCATTCTGCTCACACCACAAGTCTGAGTCCAGATAGAGAGCCCGGCTGCGCTGCCTGGCTGGGCTCCTGCGGAATGTCCAGAGCGTGGCCGGAGAGCCATGCCTTCATGCCAAGTAACTGGTATCCAAACAATGCCGGGAGGCGAAGGGCGGTATTTTGTGGGGGAAGACCAAAGAGAAATGGCTGAATTTCAGCATTCCTTGTGCTGCTGCTCTCCTGCCTCCGATCCTCGGAGTCGTGCCCACGGCTTCTCCCACCACCACAAACAGCTCCATTTATCTCCCAGTTCCTAATCTGTTTGTGAACAAAACTTGTCAGTGCGGGCCGCACCACCCTGCGTGAGCTGAGAGCACTGCTGGGTCTGCATCTGCCCGGAGGGCGTTTGAGGACAGCGCACCCACTTTACATCTCGGAGGAGTGCAGTTTATGATGCTATGGGAGAAAAAGAGTTGTAGCCCATAGCTCTGTGCCTTGCTGTGATGTCTGAATGGCCTAAGATGTCAGAGTTAACCAGGGCAGAATGCAGAGCACGCTTGGCTTTCTGTACTTTCTCAGCATTCAGTAAATAGATTGGCTAATATCTGCCTTTGCAACCTATTAAGAATGACAATTCATAGAAATATGACTGAGAGGTGTCTTGTCCTATTGCTTGTGACAATCGCTAGTTTTCTTGGGCTCCATAAATGACTTAGTATCACACAGTTCTGTGTCATTATAGTGATGTGATGCTTGGCTGAATCAGCCATTGTTGTTTGGAATAATTTTAGACCAAAGTGGAAACTTTTATCAGGTTCCATAAGGCAGCAGTAGAAAAAGAAATATTTTATGTTATAAGCAATATCTTCCCACGCTTGTATGGCAGAATGTAGGAAGATGAAAGGAATAGCTGCAATTCCTTTCTATTTGAGAAAGTAGGTATGGTTAAATTATTTTTCCTAGAGTGATAATAAGATTTTAATGCCCATCAGACCCCTGGCTACTTCTGGACGGATTCCAAGTTACTCACCTTATGCCCTCCATACAGTAAAAGGAAAAATTCATGCAGACTCGACTCTCTCAAAGCAGCATGAATGCAGACAGCTTGGGAGTTCCCAGGCATGTAAACAGCAAGCTAAACACGTAATACTGAACCCATACTTGGGTACAAAATAAAGGATGTGAGACTTAAATATAAACCTTAATTCAGTCCTTGGAAAATTCCAGAAGAATTTCATTTTGAAGGTAGGTAAAGAGAGGTTCCATGACAGTTTATATATCATTGGGTTTGGCCTAGCAGGTACATGGCAGAGTCAGCGTGGGTTCCTGGTATTCCGGGACTTGCAGCAAACCTATGTCCACATGGCAGGTATTGAGGTTCTTACTGGCTTCCATAGTGCAATGCAAAAACTAAAAGGCCATCTGAGGCTCCAACAATTCTTAGTGGCTTTTACATTCAGAAGAGATGATATGACATCAAGTTGGGGCTAAATCCCTTCTACCTTCCCCTTTGCTTCTGACTGGAAGCTGTCCACTTGTCCACTTGAAAACCTCAGAGAACAGCAACATCTATTCCCAGGACTGTCCCTGGCATTTTGGCTCGCTGTGTTAGGGAGTCCTTTCTTCACTGTGCTGAGCTGACCTCAGTCACCCCTATTACACCAGCTCTGGCCCTGGAGTCACAGGGAAGTTCTCAGAGTAACCTAGGCCTACCCTAGGACACACTGGGCAGGCCATAAGCCAAGATGTGAAAAATATGCGAATGGGACAAAACACCTCATGCAGAAAACTTAAAGGAACAGAGCTCTACTTTGGCTCAGAATTCAGAAGGTTCAGTCTGTGTTCAGCAGGCTCACACACAAAGAAGCATGCAAGAAGGGATCTTCAAGGCAAAAAGCTGCTCCCATTAGAGCAGGAGGAAGCAGAGAGTGAGGGGAGGGGCTGGGCAGGGAGGGACGCAGACCCATTGATCCTGACTGACACTTGTCCATTCCCAGGCTCGGCTGCCCAGCATCACATTGAACCACTTGGCCCCTGTAACTCAATCCACCTTTCAACAGCCCTTCCCAGCAGTGCGTGAGGCTTTGCAAATACATCCAGGCAGAAACCACAGCAGTGGCCAGACGTTTTAAGCACTTTCTGGGCATATACAGTTTCATGATTTTATTTGCTTTACCCTTCATGTTAATTGAAATGCTGGCGGACATTTCCAGAATAAAAAGGGTTTTATTTTTTTTTAATATTTATTTATTTTTTAAATATTTAGTTGTATCATCCTAGAGCATACATAATATTTCAAACATGACAGAATATAGCAGGGAAAGCTAAGAAATAGCATTGTATATGATGATATTATAAAGAGAATAATAGAAAGCTATGATTACCTCTGTTCCAGCTACTAAAATCTGTGGCTTTGTTCTTCAAATGTTTGTATCTTGGCGCAGTCTTTAAAAATGTATTCAGTGTTTGTTTTTATTTTATATTGACAATAGATTTACCCTCAAAGGTAGCAATTATTATTTATCCTTCAAAATGTGATGTTGGTAGATTTTGTGAGGAAGTAGTCTACTCTCCAGGATTATCTACCCACTTGTGCACTTGCAATGACCCACGAGTAATTTTAGCACATTTATATAAACACTGAGGCAGGCAGAGGCTGAGAACTTTAAAAATGGACTTAAAAACCGTGCTCTGTGGGTACGAGGGGCGCACAGACAGCAATACAGCCCAGAACGATGATGAAACAGGTAGAGCTGAGACCGCCCTCTTATTGATGAAAATATAGAAAGTGAGGCTTGAGACCCCTGAGTTGGAACATATAAAGCTCATATTTTAAGCCTCTTTTTAAAAATCAAAGTTCAGTATTTGTCCATAAATAGTAACTTGGCAGCATTGACCTGAAATTTGATTAAAGCGTAATTATGATGGGAAAATGCATCTAGTAACTATTTGTTAATTCCTCCCAGCAGTAGGAGCTGATACAGCAGTGAGGCGTACTGAGTCTACAAGTGACACAGGGATAACTGGATGTTTAGGAACTTAATTTCCTTGCACTATGGCCAATTTCATTTCTGTCATACTTCATAATCACCTCCAACACTTCAATAGAATGCACCGGCTTATCATTAATTTTAAAGTGTTACCTTGTATATAGATAATTAATCAGCAGGAACTGTTTGACTTATAATTACTTAATTTGTGGATAAATTTTATTTATGTGTACTTTAAACATAGCAATTTAATTCTGGATTAGGTGCCTTTCACTCTGTTGCAAAAATGATGAAAAATTCAAGATAATAAAACTAGTAAGGAATATTTCTATAGCATACAATTATTCCTGGCACGCTAGGCAAGAGCATTCTTTTTCCAAGTTGTAAGATCTTGACACACAAGGCACCATGTGGAATCCATCCCGCTTTCACTTCATAGATGGAGTGGAACTCACTGAGTGACAAAATATGGGAAGAGGATGACAGTCTTGTGCCTCATGCAACAGGCTGAAGCCTTCCCCTGACAGGTGTCCCATTGACCTCTGCTGGTTCCAACAAAGGCACCAGGAGATAGTCAGGGAGATGCCCCATGAGAGAAAGCTTCACTCCATCTATCCTCCGTAGCTGCAGGGACTGGTTCCAATACTCACTGGATACTGAAGCCCAGAGGTGCCCGAGTCCTTTAGATGACATGGAATAGCACTTGCACAAAAACTGTGTACATTCTTGTATGTATTTCAGTTTCTCTTTAGATGAGTGATATGTAATGCCTAGCATAGTACTGTGCTATGTAAATACTCATTATACTGTGTTATGGTTTATGTCTAGTTGTCCCCCCAAAGCCTCATGCATCATGGGGCGGGGACTTCTAGAGTTTCAGACTTGATTCATGATCCACTGGGGTTATGTGTTTTAGTACTGATGGGACAATGGGTCTGAGTCCTTCTGGGCCTGTGGATATGGCCTAAAGTGGATAGGCTGAGGCAGAGAGCCAGAATGTAATATAAAGAGAGACAGAGAGAAAGACTCTTTCTGTTGCTCTCTGCTGCCCTGGTTGGTTGGTTGCCTCTGTCGCAATTGTCGCTGTTCCACCGCCATGAACTGGATGCTCTCTGCCCTGTTCCACTCAGCCTTGAGCCAGCCGAATATGAACTGAAACCTCCAATAACTGTGAGCTAAATAAACCTTTCCTTCCTTCATTTTGGATGTCGGGTATTTGTCCCAGCAATGAGAGAAGAGTAACTAAGACATACTGTTTGGTGTAAGGAACAATGAGAAGGAAAAAAGCCCTCTCCATGTTAAGTCAGGACACATGACAGATTTCTAAAACTATTTTCAGTCTGTGGTCGAGTCAGTAGATGTAGAAACTGCACATCAAGAGGGCAACTGTATTACCTCTTAGAGACAGAGAAGCAAAGTGATCTTGATGAAGAAAACAACCTACTGTTTTGGGCCTACGGCTGGTATCTCACTCAGTAAGAAGAATGTCAAGGTGACTATGGAATTTATAACAAAATGTGTAGTATTTATGTTCTCGCAATATCTTCATTAGCTACGTCGTCTTGGACAAACTGGCTACTCTGCTTGACTCAGCCTGCTTACCTGAACACATGAAGGAAGGACAAACAACTTAATTATCAAGACATGGTGATAGCAAGTTCAAAAGAGGCAATGTTCTTGAACATACTGTTATCAGTAAAGAAAAACAGAAATATTGGAGGTGAAATTTTCTATAATAAATCCAGTAGGCATAAAATATAATATTTTGTATTATACTGATCTTGCAACTTCTATACTACACTATATACGTCATATTAAAATATAAAGTATGATTCAAAACTACACTGAATGTTTAGATTTTCAAAAATTAATTGTAATAAAAGACACACTGTCATTAATTTCTTTCAAAATATTTCACCAGCGTCAAAGATTTTGGCTTGCCAGGTGGATGGGAGAGGTGAGTGCCATGGCACCCTGTGGGTAGAGGCCAGAGAGACTGCTCCCATCATGCATTGCTCAGGACAGAGCTTAACCACAGTCATCAAGCCACAGAGTCAGAGATGCCAAGGGTACAGCACTCCAGTTACGGCTAAAGCAAATCCTAGGTCCATGTGATTTTAAGGATTACCTGTTAATTTACTGTTTGGCAGGGTTCTTGCAGGATAATAAAAAGTATGTGGCTTTTTATAGACTTCCAGATCATTCCACAGGGTAAGCAAATAAAGCCATGAATCCTGATTAAGAGGGATCAAGATGAATTGCTGTCCCAGACACAGACAGAGAAGTAGACAACCGATTGACATTCATCAAGCCCCTTCAAACCTGCAGAATTCAAGGGCCTTTAAAGTGCAGTATGGAGACACAATCGCCATTTCGCTTCCTACTAGCATAAGCACCTGCATCGTATCAGCATTTGGGGTCAAATGTGAGTCACTTCTCCATGTGCACACATAGGTGGAAGCCAAAGATATATTGAAACACAATGAACACAAACTAACATGCAAGGATTGGTCAAAACAGAGGAAAGTAAAATACAGGACAAGCAACTAAGAAAAATGAAGTGACACTGAAGCTGAGTTTGGACAAACATGAGGCCAGAGCCACTGCAAGCAGTGAGGCCTGTGACTGTGCGAGCAGGCCACCAACATGTCCCCGTGGCTTTCCCCAAAGCCAGTGAAGATGGCAAAGGTCCCTCTAAAGAAAGTCATGGGAAAAGCAGTAGCTGCGACATTCCAAAAGCTTCGGTGTCACTCCTACAAAATGACAAAGCCTACTCTCTTCAAAATGGATATTCAAGGGAAATTAGCATCAGGCACCATTATTCACTTAGTTTAGCATCATTTCTTAAAAATAAAAATACAAAGTACTGCCATTTCTGATGCCTGCACACTGAAACATTACTGACTCTAGCAGTCATGACTTGTCACTTGGAGGGGACATGAATATCACTCGAATGGTTCTCCTTGCTGAGTGCATATTTTCCCACAGGTTCCATGAGTATGCCCCCATTGCATATCAAGACTCATGACAACTGTAAAGTTTCTAATGAAAGGCAGAGGACAGATGCCCACTCTCTGAGCCTTGGAAGCAGGGATTTTGTTATGCTTCACTGCGCGGTAGACGATGAGGCTGCAGGTAGAGTTAAGCTTCCTCACAAGCTGATTGTGATGGAAAAGGGCAGTGCCCCACAGGGTAAGAGCCCCAGAAGGCGAAGCTTCCTCCTAAGGGGACAAGGAACGCAGGATGGGGAAGGCACTGTGATGAGCGTGGGCGTGACGTGACAGGACCTCCACGGTTGACTTTGAAAGTAGAAGGGGCCGTGAGGCATGAAATGCAGATGACCACTAGAAGCTAAACAGTGCAGCAAGCAAACAGGCCGTCCTGCATAGTCAGCCCCAGAACCAGCTTAACCCAAGACTGAGGTTAGAATGAGTGGGACTCATTTGCAATTCAGGGCGATCAAAAAGGCGCTCTGACTGTACCACGGTAAGTGTGGAGAAATAAGTGTTATAGCACTTCTTGTCTTCGATTTCTACTGTGAACTACTACAAACTCGGATACCTAATGCAATATCTGTTTGTTATTTCACAATTATGGGCCAGGATTATGGACTCGCTAGGTTTTGCTAATCAGCTTTATTCCTTGAGGCTCTAACATTCTGAGAATGGAGATCTCTTTTCAGGTTTATGTCTTCTTCCCAAGCCAACAGTGAATGCAAAGTGAAGTTTCAGGTGACACGGGGCTGAGGTTCCCTGCCACACAGATCCTTTTCAAGGTTGCTGGGGTCGTAGCTGTTACAACCCTTACAGAAGATGCACAAGGTGAGTGAGGTCAAATCCACCCAGGAGATTTTGCCTTCTGATTAATTTAGTCACATCCAGTTGAAGTTCTTAATTACACCTACAAGGTCCATTTTCTTTACCATCTAAGCTAATCTAATTATAGAAAGTGATAACCCATCATGTCACAGGTCTGGCTCACATTGTAAGAGAGTATGTCACCCAGGAGACAGAATCCTGGGCCTGTGTGGAAGTCTACAACAGCATAGTCCACGGCCAGGCAAAGAAAGGGATTTCGCTAGCTGGGGCATGCTTCTTTATCTTTACTCAGTTCCCCCAACACAGGCAAGTTAGCTTGGTACCCTACTCCAGATAGTCTCAAGTTTAGAAAAAACACATGTGCAAATGCAGATATGGGGCTTTCTTTCCTGAGGGACTTTCCCTAAGTTATTTCATAGCTGTACTGAACATCCTTAGGACGTGTTACATAATGCCTCATTTTCATGGCTATGGTATACAGCACAGCAGATGGAGTGTGTGGAACTGAGTCCTGTGTACCTCAGTACACATAGTCCATAGTTTCACACACTCACATACACACACGTGTGTATATGAGTATGATATATATACATATATATGTATATATATATACCCACACTTTTTCGTCTCTTCCAAATTGATTCCCAACTCAATTCTCTAATTCTAATCTAAATGAAAGCACAATGTAATGATCAATTACTGGAGCAGTAATTTTCAATAGCGTATAAAACAGTCGCTAATACAGAAGAACTAAGAATGACCGGGCGAAGGCAAAAGGCCTTCGTTTTCATAATGTAAGCTCACAGCCACCGACTTGCTTGAGAAGAATCGATGCAGAGACATCCTGAATGAATCAGGCAGAGAAAGCAATCATCCGGGAGCCAAAAATGAGCCAGAGACAAAGGGCAGATAAGAGCATAATTACTTCCGTCCTTTTTCATAACAGTTTGGGCTGATTCAGAGTCCACGCTATTTATTAATTAGTTTTCACAATTGCCAGTGATGGCATATTTTCGCTTTATTTTCTAACTCAAAACTCTTTTTGGGGTAAAAGAGAAAATCACCCACTCAACAGCTTCCCTGATCACTGGCCTGTGCAGACACGGGAAACTGATACGGAAGATGACGAACGGCTGGCTGCCTTATTTGTTCTTCGACTTTTCAACTGGAAGAAACCCACGTGTCCAGAAAGGATCGGGTTTCCCACATGGCTCGCCGCGTGCCAATATTATACACACTGCTTCAGTTACTGGCCTCTCCTGGTACTGGGAAGGGTAGGATGGACCAGCTCTCCAGCCAGGGCATCCACAGGAAATGTGTCGATAACGCGGCAGTGGCCTCCCTGAGCCTGCCAACTGAACTTTGCCAGTCTGGGGCACGATACCCAGCAAGACAATGCCCACCTCCTTCTATTCTAATAATAACTCCAAAGCAGAGGAAGCGAGGGGAAACATCTGCGGTTGGTGCGAGATTCCTCACGCCTCCAACACTTTGTGTGCCTCTTTCCCTTAATTAGAAGCGTTTAAGTACAATTCCGCTGTCTCCGTTTCCTCCCAACTACTGTCTAGGATGCCTGCTGACGGGGAGGACGTGGCTAGCCTCTCCCATCCGACTCCTGCCGTAGATCGCCCTCGGGTCAAGATGCAACTGATGTCAAGTTGCATCAACTTAGGAAACATTCGGGTATTTTACATCAATTCCTTTTCTTGCCCTGGAGGGATCTTGGGGTCTCTGCACAAGCATGGAGGCCCTATATGTTGAAGCCCTTGCTCCTCAAAGAAGCGCGGTATCCAGGAAAAGCCCTGTAGTCCCTCAGAGTGAGCACACAGCTAAAAACACAGCTAAGCCCAAGCCCCTCCTGTCCTACTGCAGCTCCGAGTCTCGAGCTTAGAACCAGGCTTGGTCCTCAACAAGCTGATCTGCAAGGCCGCTTGCACCAGCCTCTCGCAGCTATTTCAGGATGCCTGATGGACCTCTCCCACAGCCACTCCTCCCCAGACAGGCAGCGCTGCCTCTGACCCCGCCCCCACGGAGGACCCCTGAGAGGGCGCAGCCCAGGGGTACTCCCAGAGCAGAACAGAAACAGATCTTTGGGCCTAGGCAAGTGAAGCACAATTTGGAGCCAAGCAGGGCAACTTAAGTGCTGTAGCAAGACTCCTTCTCTAAAGAAAAGTTTCAAAAAGTGCTCAGGATCTGTAAAGATCCCAATTTCAATCCTTAGTACCACTAAATAAATAAATAGCCCCCGGGGCACGCTGAGACATCCATTGAGACTGGGTGTGGTGGCTTGCGCCTGTAATCCCAGCTCTTCGGAAGCTGTAAACAGGAAGATCACCATGAGTCAATCTAGTAGTGAGACCCTGAACACCCTGGAGACCCTTCCCTAAACTACAAAAGAAAAACAACAAAACTCCCTCAATTTAAGTGTTCCTCTGAAGGCAGCTTCACAAGGAACAGAAGAAGCACAGTTAAAAAGTTCTGCGCACAGGGCACAAGTCCAAGATTGCGAGTTTCACACCATCCTGGGGGTCTTAGGGAGAATCTATCTCAATCTAAAAAAGTCATTAGGGGTTGGGGATACAGCGTGTGAGGGAGTACTTGCCTAGGATGCCCAAGGCCATAGGTGCAATCGCTGATGCTGAAAACCAAATAAAGAAACACACAAACAGGGATGCTCTCCAGGAAGCTGAGGCAGGACTTACAGATCTACCTGAGGCCAACCTACAGGTGGCTCAAAATATATCACGAGTGTCTGGCTTTTGAAATATCGCTAATGTAAAGGCTATACTGCCACTGCGCCTCCTTAAAATTCTCCCCCTCAGTGCAGGTTCGCCTATCCTATTATCCTTGCTACTTTGTGAAGCAGTTCGGGAAGTCCTTTCCTAACCGGCTTTAGTTCCAATGTCCTGGCTGCTTGGGTATCCCCGATCAGCTCAAAAGCTGCTAGCATTTTGGAGAAGAGCCAGGGGTGAAGAGTCAGCAGTCATGTGATGCGAGAGCTGGCGAACAAGGTGAACACAGAAGCACTGGAATGTTTGTAGGAGCCTGCTTTTCCACCGGGTGACACTTGCAGTAGCATCTATCATCCGTTTGTATCACATCTCATTCAAGAAAGAGGACTTGCCGGACTGCTTCAGAAAGCAGCAACAACGGAGGGATAAGTGTGCTTCATTCAGGAGGAGCACTTGGAGAGAGTCTAAGGGCATTCTGTTTTATACTGTACTGAACATAATTTGCAACCATCTACCATATATTTTGATCAGAGCTTATATCCACTGAATATTTATAATTGAGTTATAAAGAGTGAAAAGCATCCACTTGATACCGGAAGTGAAGCCAACCAGCAGGGCCCGGGAGGTTCCGGGTGATCACGCTTAGACCCTCCTGTGATCCAGAGATGGACCAGGCTCCTTGTGTGCCAGGGCAATACAGCTGTGTCTAGATTCATAGTCTATGAACCTAGCCTCTTGGTTTATTTGCAAAAATAATAATAATAATAATAATAATAATAATAATAATAATAATAATAATAATCACAAGTGATTTGCTACTTACTACTTTTGGTTTATAAAGCTCCAACATAGTGAAGAAGAGAGCATGCAGTTTTGATAGGCCTTGGAGCAGAAGGCGAGGAGTTCCTGAGTCCCTTACCCCATTTCCCTGGCCTCGACACTCCTCGCTTCTCCTATAGAAAATGAAGGCAAGGATGCATGCATACGAAAGTGTACACACACTCTTACAGGGAAGAGACAGGGTTTCGTTTTTCCATCTACCTGGGCATGACCAACATTTGCCGAATGCCAGCTTGGTCATTGTGGGGAAGGTTAATCTAATACCTGCTAAGTGGTCCCAGTGTCAGTATCAGACCCGACCTGCCGGCATCACAATATTCAGCGAGTATTATTCATTTCAAAGAGTATGCATTTAGGGCAGCTTTTTTAGACATATGTGAATTCTTTCAACTCGACATTTCGTTGTGTGCTGTAATTATTTGCAGAGGGATAGAACTGGGAGTTCCTTTTAAAAACTATGATTTATATTTAAATGTCAAAGATTTTATTAATTCATCCTTACCAATGATTTACAACTTCTACTCTTTTAAAATACTGTATTTCCAAAAGAAATTATATCCACATTCAGATATTTTCTTCCTTTCATGTAAGACTTGGAAAGCCATAGCTGAGAGCCCCAGGATGTTGCCCTGGTTCTAGTGCAGACCTTCGTTGGAACCCAGGCTCCGTCCATGAGCTTGTTGTCTGAGGGTGGCTTTGTACCGTGAGACCAACGTTCAGCTATGACAGAGACCTCAAGGCCCACACATCCAATAAGTCATTACTTCCTTCTTTTTAAAATTTGCTAGGCCCTGCTCAGCCCAAACACAGCAAAACACTTAGAAAATCTTTTTCCTGAGAAGTCTAGTACAAAGGAAATGAATGCCGTCTAATTTTCAGAATTAAAGCCAGCCAATAAAGTCACATGTCTCCGATGTCTATCTTTTAAAGCATTGAAAGAAGAAAAGAATGTGTCATGGGTTTCTTTCAGTGCTTTACACCATCTGTTCATTCTTTGCTTTCCTCGAAGGCTTAGGATGGGTGTGGGTGTACCGCTGTGCTGTAATGTCTCTAGCTCTGGGGGAAAGATGCCTAGGAGGGGACCCTTCGCACCACAATCTAGCCAGCATTTGTGCTTGTTTGGCTTTTGATGACAGCCATTTAATGTGGTATACCATGAAATATTAGCACTGCATTTCTCTAGAGACCACTGATGAGGAACGTTTTTTCCTATGTCCGGGGCCATATGCGCTTCTGAGGAGTATTGACTTATTGTACTCGCCCATGTTTTGACTCAGGTCTCTGTTATGGAGATCTCAGATTTTGTGAGCCCTTCGTATATCCAAGAGGCCAGCCATCTATCTGAGGAAGAGCTGGCGATTATTTTTTCCTTATTCTGTAAGTCATCTCCGTAATGGCTGCCTCTGCGATGAAGAAGGCTTTTCACTTGATGTGATCACATTTATGGGTTCCTGATATAATTCTGTGTACAACTAGAGTTTTGTTCAGAAATTCCTTGCCTATACTGTCTTTTTTTTACCCTCGGTATTACGATGGATCCAATGACTTTGCACTGAGAAACATTCCAGCTCTGTTTGTAAATTTTTATTTTTTTGTATGTGTGTGTCTTTAGTTTTGAGGACAAAGTCTCACTAAGTTGCTACATTGCCCAGACTGGCATCAAACTTAGAATCCTCCAGTCTCAGCCTCCCAGAATGCAGGGATTGCAGGATATGCTAACATGCTAAGGTCAAACTGTCATTTTCAACCACAAATTCATATAAAGTTAAAAATCTCTTGAGGCTGTCCACCTCCACCCAAGCTCTGCTGGCCTGGCTGCTTAGAACCATAAGTGGACCAAAGGCAGTTGGGTCATTTAGAAGAGGCTAAGAGTTAAAAGTAATCAATTTTTTTTTAAACTTATGAAAGTGTTGAAGTCTCCTTCCTCTTCAGAATATCTCCCCAATTTACAAATGCATTCTGTGAATCTCCAGCCCAGGGAAGGGATTTGAATCATCCCAGAGATTCTAGAAGAGCAGTTACTGGTGTACACTCCATGAACAAAATTCACCATCACCATAACACATGGGAAGACTATGCGACAAAATCTGAAGAGGGACCTTGATTATTCTTGAGAGGAAACTGAGATTAGGTGACTTTAATTAAATTTCTTTAGGCTACATTATCTGGACAGAAATGGGACATGGAAAGTAGATGAAGCTCTCTCCTCTACTGACCCTTCTTATTAGCACAGATTTTGTAGGTAGAATAACAGATCCATTCATTTCGCTGAATTCCCATAAGCCAAAGGGAATTTGTAAAATTATTAACTATTCTATGGTTATTTTTTTCTTCATTTGAGTAATCCATTTGCACAGTGATTTATTTTTTTTAAAAAATAAAGCTGATATGGATGATAATACTCATTTGAAATTACACACTTGGCCCTTGAACACTCGGTGTCAATATTACAAGACTTGAGAGATATAAAGAGTGGTTTGAATTACAGGAGTGATTGAAAATGGAAAGCTATGGGCGACTCTAGGTATATATATATATATATATATATATATATATATATATGTATTTGTGTACCTGGCGACAAGCTAAACAAGTCTGGAAACATCTTTGGTTGTCCTCGGAAGTATGTGTATGAGCATTAATGGTGGTAATAGGCACAGGTTAGAGGTGTCGCTAAATATTCTACAATACACAGTTTGTCCAAACCCTGAGGCTACCCAGGCTGCAGCAGCTGGCAGAGCCGGGGCCTGACCAGCCCTGATGTTCGTTCCCTGCCTGTGTTCACCGTCTCACACTGCCCTGGGTCCCTGTGACATAACTTTATGTCACCCGCTCATAATTTCTCACACAGTGCCCATGACAACATGAGCATTCTTGCTATTAAATTATGAGGAGCAGAAATCATATCTTGTCAGCCAGCCCAGAACTTTCTCATGAGTTCTCAGGTCCACGTCTCTGGGCAGGACGCAGTGTATAAAGTCAGTACCAGCTCTCTAGTTGTTACCATGATTTACTTTGAAATTTCTAATTTCTTGAATGCTTAAAATGAAATGAAAGATTCCGAGCAATCTAAGTCATCGCTTCCTTCTAAGAAAGATGTCTTTGTTAAATGTCTTTTACTTCTTAAAGCTTTGAGAAGCTTTCTATTCCATCTCATCCTCTGGGGACATGAAAAAAGCACATTTTCCCACATTCTGGAAGGCAAGAGCAAGATATCATGGGAGAAACACTAACTTGAACTTTTCATACAAAGCGATCAACACTGGAACTTCTCTGTCCACTGCGTGGATAAGCAGGAGCTGCCACACGTTAGCAAGAGTAATGAATCAAAGGTAAGACGCAAAATCCTCTGTAAATGTTGATCTTGGTCACCAAATACATTTATAGAATGTTTTCCTGTCATTTCTCTTGTGTTTTCTGATCCTCTGACATCGTTTTTTTTTTTTTTTTTTTTTTTCACTTATTTTTCCTTTCAAACATTGAGACCTTCAGGTTAATTATGGACTTATATCTCAATAAGCCACATAGCCAGTATTTTGAGTTGAGAAAGCATTACGTAACAGGACTCAGGTTACAGGCAGAGATTGGAATGCTGGGGGTTGTTTTGCAAAATCAACAGATATTAAAAAAGGAATAATGCGGTTAATAGTTGTGCTCCTCATCTAGCAACACAAGCAGAAGAAATGATGAATGAGAAACTCGTTTCTTTATTAGTAACATTAACACTGCAGTCTATAAACCAGCTCTGCGCCTGACTCCGGGGCATCCTCCCTATTGACAGAAGTACCAGCAGGTTGAGAACACATTTAATTGATCACATAATTGGAGGATGTGGAGAGATATGGAAATGAAATGGGGAGCAAAAGCTGAGCTCACGCGGAGCGATGGATGATCTCCAAAGCTTCCTGATTTGTCTCTGAAATATGGCCAGATGGCCCCTGGGCCTCCTGCCACACATCTGCAGGGCAGGGCTCCACACACACCAACACTTCTGTGCTGGGTTCAGCCACAGACACTGGAGCCAGAGCCACGTCTGCTCTGAGCAGTAGTAATGGAGTGCGAGCCCAGCGCCTGACACTAGCACCACTGTGCCGCTACGCATGTCCATGCCGCTGGCTCTACCTGCATCAGCACAGCCCTCAGAGGCCTGTGCTTACCTGGGTTCAAGGGCATCACTCCATCAGACCCCAGGAGGCGGATGCTAAAACTCTGTGCTTCTCGCCCCCTCTTGGGTTCCTCTTGCCTAGTACCTCACACAAGAATGAATGTCCTGCTTCAAGCTCTGTGTCCTAAGCTCCCCACTTTGGATGTCTTCTTCCTCAGACTGTGACAGCATTTGTCACGGGCTCACCACGCTCCTTGCTACTTCAGCTCTACAGGCTTCATGCCTGTCCTCAGGGATTCCAGTGACCTCAACTCCCAATTCAGTCACCTGGAAAGGATATGGGAGTCCCCACTGTGAAAAGTCTACGCTAGAGAAACTGGTGGCCCACAGATTCCAGAACCACTATGTTCCACAGGCCATCAGCCTGTGGCTCTCTCCAATCTTCCTCACAGTGCGTCTAGTGGAAAGCTCACTCTACAGATACACTGCCTTTTTTTTTTTTTTTTTTTGGCAGTACCAGAGATTGAACTCAGGATCTTGCGCTTGCCAGGCAGGTGCTTATGCCACTGAACTATATCTCCAGCCCCGCAAGAGAAAGAACACAGAAAGTGTTCACAAACAATGCTTGGACCTTAGGCTTGGTCGTAGTCCTAATGGTTCAGGAGATGAGGGTGTGACAGGGAGAGCACAGGAGTGCTGTCCAGGGAGGAGGACAAAGAGGAGGGCTGCCACCCCTGTGCTATAGCCCCGTATAAGGAGATCTCATGACCTCATGGTAGGAAGGCAAGCACGCTGGGGCTGGACAGAGGTGGCCCCTGGTCTCATCTGGAGTGTACTAAGGCTAGAAGGTGCCAGGATACTCCTAAAACACAAAATCAGAGTAAAGATGATATATTTCTGTTACGGTTTATGTCTAGATGTCCCCCCCCAAGACTCATGCAATCATCATGTGGACTTCTAGAGTTTGAGACTTGATCCATGATTCACTGGGATTATGTGTTTTAGTACTGATGAGATTATGGGTCTGAGTACTTCTGGGAATTATAGGTGTGGCCTGAGGCGGACAGAGTGAAGCAGAGAGCCTGATGTAATATAAGGAGAGACAGAGAGACAGACTGGTGCTGTTGCTCTGCTGCCCTGATTGGTTGGTTTCCTCTGTCGCCATTTTGTTTCTGTTCCACCATCATGAACTGGATGCTTTCTGCTCTGTTCCACTCAGCCTTGGGCCAGACTAATATGGACTGAAACCTCCAGTAATTGTGAGCTAAATAAGACTTTCTTTCCTTCATTTGGGGTGTCAGGTATTTATCCCAGCAACGAGTAAAAATTAAATAAGAAACGTTCAAATAAGAGTCCTTGGTCAGATGAAATTAAATGAGGTATGCCCGTTCTTACCATACAGCTGGACACAACATAGTGACTTGGTATCAGCTATAATTTCTTTTATACCCATAAGACTTAGGAAAGGACTACTGCTGCTCACTCCTACCAGAGCACATCGTGAGGGGAAGCACAACAAGGGAGGGCTTAAACTCGCCATGCTCAAGGCCACTGTGCTGTTTGAATAAGCCTGAGGGCGTAGAGCAAGAAGGTAGAGTAGAAATCACTCCACAAGGCATGGAAGAGATTCACAGCATCAAGTGTTTTTCAAAGATCAGGGAAAAGTTTAATAGTGTATAATGTGTGTAATTAATTTATAATCTCTCCCTCTGCTTAAAGGCTCACCACAAGTCTGAGGCTTCGCCAATCAATCTTCACATGTATTCACTATACGTAACAGCTTTCATCTTTGCTTTTCAAAACAGCAAAATGCTGATACAGGAGAGATCACAGGGCTTTCCAGAACTCTGCACTTCAGTCTGCGCATGTAACATGCCATAATCTGCAAACAGACATGCAAATTTCATGCCTGTGGCAAACCCTGTTCTAAGAAAAATGTCATTCTTTCTATAAATTCATTTTTTAAAGAATGTCCCTTTTGTGGGCGAATTCACATCCGTTTTGGATGTTAGGAGAAATCATAATTTGGAACTTGTATTTGGGGCCTATAATCTGAATCAGTGACAAAAAGAAGTATTTTTCTTAAAACAAAAACAAAAAACTAAAATGTAAAGCAAGACAAAGCTAGAAAATAAAATATTAGATTATCTATCTATCTATCTATCTATCTATCTATCTATCTATCTAATTTGGTTGTTTCAAGGTCTCACTATGCACTTCGGACTCATGGCTTTCCTCCTGCTTTTAGACTCCCTGGCACTTCGATCACAGGAAGGTTTATACCAGAAGAAGTTCCATGAATCAGGAACAATGCACTTGAGAGGACAACATGTGACAAAGATGAATTAGCAACGAAGAGAACTAAGGGTGCAAGCTCCTCAAAACTACCTAGTGTATGGTCAGGGAAAGGGTCTAAAGTTTGCATCTGGCGAGATAGCTCAGTGGACTAAAGTGCCTGCTTAGGCAAGCTCAGGCAAGCACAGGAACTGCGGTTCAATCCCCGGCACCGCATGCCACACCAGCCCCACCCCAGGGGAGTGCAAGGAAGATTAACAGAGGCATGTAAGTTACCCTAAGCTCCTGAGGGTGGGCCTAGTCCAGTGTAACCAGTGTTCTCAGGCAAACGAGAAAAATGGACACTGAGAAAGATCAACACACAGGAAGGCCCTGTGGCAGTGCAGAGAGGAGACCCCCGGGGACAAGGCCTAGGACTCTGTATGCCAGTGGAGGCCCAGGGCCCCCACCATCTGAGCTCTGGAGGAGATGGGAAGCACTGGTTTCTATAGGGAGGACACAGGCATGGCAAGGCCTTGAGTGCTGGTTTCTGCCTCCCTCCAGACTGGGAAACCACAAATGTTTCCTAGTTTTATTGTTGTTACTGTCTTGAAGGTGCTGGAGATCAAACCCAGGGCTTCTCTCAGGCGAGGCAAGAGCTTGAGCCCTGAACCACACCCCAGCCCAGATTCTACCTTTGTGAACATCTCAGTCTTACTGCTTTATCACTGCAGGCCTAGGAAAAGAACCCCGCTGAGCAGGACACAGGAATCATAACAAAGGACTCACTATCTCTTTAGTAATTTGGAGCAGTTTTTCCACAAATAAATATATAAATGATTACAGAGCTTCTATAGTTAGTTTTCTAGTTCTTCCCAAACTATTCTATTATTAAGAATATTAAATCTGAAGTCTATTTTCTGGGGCAGAATTTTGAACAGGAGTGAAGGGAAAGTGTCTGCGTATTAAGACTATTTTTCTAGACTTCAGAGATAGTAGCACACATTGGTATTGCTTTGAATATATACAGAGTAACACCTTCAGTGAGGGAAGATGGGACATTCAAACACTTTAAATGATCCTATTGTTGGAAGATTTTCAAATATCATTATCATAATATTGCAATAATAAGCTCTCCCAGGCTCTAGCTCTGCTCGCTATTGAATGGAAGCCATCTAGCTAGGTAACTATTTCCCTTATGGAGCTTTTAAGGGTGTGGGATTCATGCAGCTGGTTTGGGCAAGTCTTGGATAAACAAAGCCTACAGTCAAGCAGCCCTTAGATACACACAGTGTGTTCAATTTGTTGCACCCTCGGTATTAATTAAATACAGTGAGCTTAACTGTTCAGAAGAAGAGGGCATCCATACCAACTGGATGTGCAAATCTCAACATTTTAGATCTGAAAGTTCCCTTCGAGATCATCTGTCCATCAGGTTTAATCCTGTTGGGGTGGAGAAAAGCAGATGAGCACAGGGGGAGGAGGAGAGCCTTGCTTGGAGGGGGCCAATTAAAATAATACCTGCTAGGAGCTGAGGGGCAGAGCAGACAGCAGTCTGGTTTCTGAGCTGGAAAAACAGCAAGAGGAGACACAGACAGGAGGTGGGGAACCAGCGGGACGCCAGCCGGATACTCGGGGGCAGGCAAGCTGGGGAAGATTAATGACCAGGTCATCTTGTCCAGGAACTGTCTCAGGGCTGAGCTGGCATTCTGCACAGCTCCAGTCTTGGGTTCAAGGCTGACCAGAGAAGCGAGGTGGATCAAGGAGGAAGGAAGAGCTGCTAGCAGAAGAGCCGGGGCAAGGGCCAGCCAGATAGCTCAACGTATTAAAGCAACTACTTAAGCAGATGCAGGGACCAGGCTCCATCCAGACCTGGGCTGCCGTGCCAGCCCTGGCCCTGGGATACACTGAGACAGTGACTGAGACTGGGCGTGGCAGTGCCCACCTGTAATCCCAGTGCTTGGGAGGCTGAAGGCAGGAAGATCACAATGAGTCGGACCTGTGTAGTGAGACCCTGGAGACCCTATTCTAAATACATTAAAAAAAAAAAAAAAAAAAAAGTCTGGTCAAGAATCACAGTCAATTTGGGTAAAGCTGGCCTCAGATATCCAAAAGGAGCAACCTTTCAAGTAGAGTCTTAGTCAAAATCTCACCGGGCGCAAAATTCTGTCCTTGTAACAGTCTGGGGAAGGCAGCCATAAATATGTAGCGCCTATTTCTACAATAAGTTGAGATTTCTCTAATCTCAACTTAAATCCTAAGAAGCTACAGAGTATTACCAGGCGAAAATCTGGCAGCAATTCTTAGGAATGACACAGACAGCAGCAAAAACGCCTGTCTGCTCCTTCCCTGTGGATCTGGGTGTGGGGTCCACAGGCAGCTGATCTATAGTAGAAAGGCTCCCTGAGGGGCTATGGGGGCCCAGGACAGAGGACAACTCAAAGTCCCCATGCCAGCCACCCACAGATGTTTGTACGATGTGGAAATGATACTAGAAATGAGAAGAAACTCTAAAATCTTGCCCTGTCACTTTTTCTTGCTTTTACAAGCACACAAGCTGCCGTACGCCGGTGGCTCCCCCAGGAACATCGAGGGGCACCTGCTGTGTAGTGGGCTGAGCGCAGCCACAGTCACCCTATGAGGCCCTGCAGAGTCACACTGTAGAACAGCTCTAAGAGGAACACAGAGACAAATATGTCTTTGGGCATCCACAGGCCTGTGGTGACCCTGAGATGCACGGGGCTGCGAGGATTCCGGCAGAGCTGCGATCCCAGGCACGTTCCACAGCCCATTGGTTTTCCCAGACAAATCCATTTCTCATGCATCAAGTATGCGAAGAGAAGAATTTATATTTGTGTCTGTCTCTCCAGTCCTCTGCCTCTCTCAGCTCTTTGCAGTTCTGCCAGAAAATGTTTATTGCCACAGTTACATAATATATGGGACAGAGGCCTGTGTTCCTCTACCCGGGGCCATTTGTTCCTTTAGGGAATATTTGGCAAAATCTGGAGACACTGCTGTTGTCATGACTGGAGGGTTGTTGGTACTGGCATGTAGGGAACAGAAATGGGAGCGGTGGCCTGTGCCCTTCATCCTACACTCTACAGTGTCCAGGAGAAGAGCCCAGAGCACACACACTCATCTGACCTAATTTTCCACACCGGTGGATTAAGGAATCCAAAGATAGAAATTTAAAACATGATTTTTTAAAAAAGTTGTGAACCCTACCCATAAAGAATCATCACCTTATGAACAAGCCGGGAGGTTCTCTCCCACAGAGAGATGCACAGAGGAAGAGGGTCTAAAGAGCGCGTGGCCACTACATGCTCCGGGCTGAAGGGTGCCTCTCAAAAGATGAATCTACCCGATACATAAGAAAGGGTCTTGAAGGTAGGTGCCAGTGCCATGTCCAGGGTGAGACCGTCCCAGCTTCCTGTCACGGATCTTAGATCCAATGGCAAGAGTCTTTATAAGGACAATGGTAAGGGGGCTTGAGATGCTCAGATGCACAGAGAGGACAGTCGGGGGAGGAAAGGTAGAAAATTGTAAGCCATGGGATAGCTGGAGAATCCAGCACAAGGGAGTTTCCAGGAGCCTTCCTCGGGCGTGTGGCCTGCCCTGTCACTTCGGCCCTCATGGTCCAGTGCAGTGAGAACGGACGTCCAGTGTCTTCAGGGTGGGAGGACTTGTCAAGGAAGCCCTGGAAGACTGTCCCAGACATGGGGAGTAAGTGTGCAGGCTAACCTCACTTCACTTGTGAGCCCAGAAGTGGTTGGTTTAAATATGACTCCCAAATGGGCCTTCTGGGAACCCTAGGGGTGAGCCTGGCGTGCTCCTCCTGAGCTACGTGACTCACCTGATCAGCAGCAATGCTCATTTTCAACAAAAGGAAATTGTACCTACCAGGAATATGTATCAGGCCCCACACGCTAAGGATTGCTTCTCCCACGAAGCTAACAAGCTTTACGTGGCAAATTCATAAATGTCCAAAGAATCAACACACATGCACAGGGCCATTAACAACTCTATTCAGAAGTCTTACACAGTAGGCAGAAGTAAGATTATATTATTTAAGCCCTCAGGATCCTCTCTCTCTCTAGTAAGTAATTAAAAACTAGCTCCAACTAACTTAAGCTCAAGCTGCAAATATTTTCAATATTTAATAACTGAAAAGCACAGGTTGAGAAAGCAAGATTGGGGCCCAAGCAGAATTTAAACTATGACACCTGGATAGTACTGTGCCAATCCTAGATACCGTGGTCTTATTTCGGCACAGACTCCCCATAGTGACAAGATCTGTAAGGGGCCTACAGTTGCCATCAACTCTGAGCTCACGATTGCAAAGAACACAGCATCATTCTGTTCCAGAATGCACTGCAATGTCATTAAAAGCCATTAATTAGGTTTCCGTGGGGCCTATGCAACACCTGGACCAAGAGCATTTATTTCTATTACGGTTAGGGTTCCTGGGCCCCTGCCCACCTGAATGATGGAGAAGTTGAAGTCATATGCATTAATTTACTGTGGCCACTGTAGGAAGTCACCATAAGTTTTGTGGCTTAAGTCAATATAATTTTATGCTCTCAGAATTTCTGGAAGGCAGAAGCCAAAACTCATGTCCTCGAACGATACACAGGGGTCTGCAGAGCACAGCCAGGCTCCCTTTGGATGCTCCAGGGGAGAACATGTCCCTTGTCCACTGAGCTTCCAGGGTCTGCCCCAGTACTAGGCTATGCCCCCTGGTCCTGCCAGGCTCCTTGGGCTCTCCAAACCTGCTCCATCTTCACGTGGCTTCCTCCTCTGTGCCCATGTAGCCCCCTTCAGCTTCCTTGTTATGAAGAACATGGACTGCCACGATAACCAGGAGTGTCACTGATCTCAAGACTCTTAACTCAGCCTCACCTCCGCCACCTGCGCTGCAGCCAGGGGGCCTGAGAGGTGACATGTCAGCGGGTGTTTTCCAGCCTAACTCACTACAGCACAGCCAGAAACATGAGGAAAAGGACCCTGGTAACTGCTGGAGAAAACCAGGGAAGAGAGGCAATGACAGATCTCCACCCAGAGCAACACGAGCTCAGTCTCCTGGCTCACCCTGCTGCAGACTTCCAAATCAAAGACCCCCGCACAGCTAGAAATCACGCCATGAGCCAAACCAAACCTGAGACTGGCATTGCCTCTCCAGGGCAGCCCTATAGCAGTTAGTGGTAGCCATGGCCTCCGCTTTCCTCAGCATTTCCTTGTTTGAGTCCCTCACACCACGGACCTAGGCACTGAGAGCAGGTTCCCTGCACTGATCCACCCATCAGGGGATGCCAGTGACTATCAAGGCATGGCCATAAAAGAGTCGCAGTAAAGCAGCCAGAGCTCTGGTACTGGACCCAGCTAGACGAAGTCGGGCCTCCAGATGGCCAAGCAGAAGCAGCTGCTGTGAAGTTTAGAAATCTGCATATGCAGGGGAATGCCGCAGGGAACACCACTCCTTCAGCAGCTTTCTCTAAATCCCAATACAAAGGCAAGAGGAAGAGAAAGCCCTGAAAAACTGTAATTACAAAGTAGAAAGTTGAAAACTAGGAATTAAAGTTGTACGCGTCTTTTACGAGCTTAAATTATGCAAATGTATGCCCATATGCATGCATAACAATGCATGCATATGGCAGCCAAGGTGGGAAATAGCAGCAAAGTATGAAAAGGGAAAGCCACACACTCAGCACGTGGATATGCCCATTGCTTAGCTTCTTGTTTCCAAGAGTAAGTTTAACTTAGATACAATATGTAAAAGGAATTTGAGGCCAAACTGAAAAAATATGCGGAAACTCCTAATTTTTTCACCACATCTATCAACTTCTAAAATGTTTCCAGAAAATTCCTCTAAATTGAAAGAAAATGTTTGAAAGACAGAGAGAATTAAGTCTTTAAAGATACCATTTTAGGGCCCAGGAGATAGTTCTGTGGCACAAATGCCTGCCTGGCAACTGCAAGGTCCTGAGTTTAATCTGTAGTTCTGAAAAAACGAAAAGAAGAGAAAAGGAAAAAAAAAGAAAAGAAAAGGAAATTTTTTAAATGTCATACATTTCTTTATATCAGACATTCATGGTTGCAGGTAGTAGAACTTCAATAAAATATTTAATAAGAATCAGGAAACAAGAAGTAATTGTTAGTAAATGTAGTGTTTCACTAATTCTATATATGTCTTAGAAGACATCGATTTCTAAAAATGTAGGTGGCTTTTAGCATAACTTTCATAGATATGCAGAAGAGAATAGATGAAAATGTCTCAAGCAAAATATATTATTTAGAAGAGACAAATCACTTCTTAGGGAAAAATAAAATAGACATCATGGAAAATAGATTGTATCGTGAACCATAATAAAGCCTAAGAAATTACACACAAATAAATACGAGAGTCATCATATTACACCTAAATTTGCTGTTGGCATTGCTTATACTGAAACAATCACTAAAAATCATCCCTTGTGTGTTTTATATGTGGAGCATAATTTTCTGGTGTATCTGCTTTCTCTAGCACACTTACTCATCTTTTTTTCTCCACTAGAACTTATAATTGCATCTCGATGTTTTTACTGGTAAAATAACCATATAATTATCCACTTTCAAGTTATCAATGTTGTGATTTATGACAATTTAAAAAAAAATGAGAGCAGACCAAATTTACTTATTTAATTAATTTATTTTTTTTTTATGTTATGGCTAGCTCAACCCGCCTTGGGGGTGGGGCTGCTACAGCATGTGGTGCTAGGGATCAAACTGTAGTCCCTGTGGTTGCCTAAACTTGTCTAAGCAGGAGCTTTAGACCGCTGAGCCATCTCACTGGCCCTGAAAAATATCTTTTTGGTAAAGCTGGCTTTATGGAAGCCTCGACTTTTCTTTTTCATAATCTGATGAACTCTGCCCACAAGGTGATACTTTCACTGGTAAGGCATTTGGTGCTGGGAATTGAACTATAGTCCCTGTGCTTTGCCTAAGCTTGCTGAAGTAGACACTTTAGACGGCTGAGCTATCTCTCTGGCCCCCAAGGTGGCACTTTCTTCTTTCCTATGATCTCTACTCCGCCTGATCTCTATTTCCTTTTTGCCTTGTCAGCCTATCTTCTCCTATGGATGCATTATCATCTTTATATTCATGTGGTGACCAAAGTCAACTAAGAACTCCAGTTGTAACCAAATGTACAGGTCTATAAAAGGACTGCAGCACGCCTTCTGTGTTGCACTCTGTAGACTATTTGGTCAGAGAAAGAACTTTTGGTCTTTCACTGATTCTCTTTTATGCTATTTCAGATCTCTGTACAATAAGGTCCTACTGCTATTTCTGGACCTTTATTTTCAGTTAGAAATAGTATTCCCTGGCTCCTTCTAAGCCCCTCCTCCCATTGCTCTGCCCAGATATATTCTTACTTTCCTAACTTTCTCAAACATTTTTATTTTTTAAAAGAGAATACAGAACCGGAAAATAAGAAAATTAGAAATGATACTGAATTTTCCTAAACAAAATAGGAATTCCATAGTAGTTGTTATATTGCATAATGTCTTCAAACTAGTTGTTTAGATTACCAGATATAAGAAATTTTAAAAATTTAAGCATTAACTGGTCCTCTCAATTGACCAGCAGAAATCAGCAGTGTAATTATCCAAGCTATATTGTATATATACCTAAATATACCTTTTCACCTTCCTTTGTTCTTTCTTTTATCCTTTTCCTCATCCCAGGTTTTCTTTCCCTTTGTGGGTTCTTTCCCTTCACAAAATCTGTTGTACCTTTCAGATTTTATTTACTCTTTCAGGTTCTTACACTAGGAAGACAATACAGTGTTTAGACTGCAGGTTCAATTGAGATGTGCAGTGTTTAAATAATTATCTCTATGCAAATTCTACTTACACATGGGCATGAAATAGCACATGAAGATACTTCATTTCGCAAGATGAAATATACAGTTAATAATATTTCTGGCATCATTATCCTTCCAATGGAGCTATTGCTACTTTGTCTCCCAGCCCAACTGTAAGTCTGTGCTTTCTCTGAACACAGATAAAAGCCTCAGGCATTCCACCTTCATTTCCTTTCTGGAGAGACACAAACTGCGCCTGCTTGCATCTGGGCCAACCCAGCCTTGCTGCCCTGGGAAATGCAGGGCCTGGGGTCCTCTGAGCCTGCCAATAGGTATCTGTTTCTCTTCTCTGTAGCTGGGACCTCTAGTTCCTGGACCTAGAGTGTAAATCACATAGCTGGCATGTATTTGCCTTCATCTCCTATCTCTTTATCTTTATGCAGTCTTCTAGGAAATTCTATCAAGTTCTTTCTAATTTTCCATTAGGATTGTCAAACTTATTATCATAAAGTGATCTGTGAAGACCTTTACACTGAACTTAGTATTTATCATATTATTGCTTTATGAACCCATTCGATTCCTTTTTTGGAGGGGTTGGGTTTTTCTGGTGAAACTGGCCATTATTTAGTCAGGTTTTTGTTTTTGTTTTTGTTTTTTAATGTCTTTTTGTACAGGGTCTACCAGGTCTCACAACCTAGATCAGACTCCTAGTGATTCTCCTGTTTTCAGCCTCCCAAGCACTGGAACTATAGGCATGAACTGCTACGTCCTGTCTCAGTCACTGTCTCAGTGTGCCCCAGGGGTGAGGCCCTCATGGCATGAAGGGGATCAAATCCCAGTCCCTGCACCTGTCTAAGCAGGCATTTGATTTATCTGTACTTCCTGGACTGTATAAATACTTATTTATACAGTCTTGCTATGCAGCTCAGGCTGACTTTGAACTCATCAAATACACCAGTTTGGCCTCAAACTGGTAGCAGTCTTCCTGACTTGATCTCTGGAGTGCTGGGCTTACAGGCACGCACCGTCATGCTCGGCAACCATAATTATTTAAAATCATTTCTCCTGCATACTTCTCTAATTGGATTCCCTGAGGGTTTTTGTTTTGTTTTGTTTTGTTTTTCTCCTGAGGGACCAGGAATTGAACTCAAGTCCTTGTACTTGCCAGGCAAGAGCTTATTCTACTGAGCTATTTCCCCAGCCCAGGCCCTCCCTCTGAGTTTAGTTCTATAGTCTATGTAACTCTAATTTATCTGTCATGAAGACCTTTACTTGAGTCTAGAATATCTTACCCCCCACTGATAACTGGGGGTTATGCAGCTCTAGACACTCCAACTTGTGCTATTTACAGCCACATTTTGTATCAGAGGGTGTATTTTCTTCCCAACAGTCTGGGAAGTGGCATAGATGGTAGGCACCTTCATCTCTGTTGGGGTAGGGACTCACCACAGTTTGAGAGGAGGTTTGGTCTGGGGAGAGTCAGGGTACAGTCACCCTTTTACCTCTAATTTTACTTCCACAGGTTTCTGCAACCTTTAGGCAGCTGCAGTATGGAAATATTAGATGGAACCATTGGGAAGGAAACCATTCCTAAGTACCAAATTCTGCACCATTGTGCATGGCACGCTGACCTCTTGCCAGCTAAACAGAGCCACCTCAAGCTCTAGCTCAGGCTCATTTCACAATGAGAAGTGTGCACACACCAGTGAGCATATGCGCACACAGCCACTGGTCACCCACGATGCCTCCTGGCTATCAGACACATCGGGCTGCTTTGCAGAACCTGTGTTCAACTGACCCTGGTAGAAGAAACGTCAGGCACATAATAACAAATCGATTAGCCCACATTCAAAATGAAATGTTGCTACAGTGCTTTATTATAGCGCTGACATTTTATTAGCTATTCTTCATTTGTAAACTTGGATATACCTAGATATATAACGGGACAGGGAGACATGCAGGGCTTGGGATTCTGCTCACGGCTCAGGCATCTGCTGGTGGACACAGACTGTACCATTGCGATAAGGGGGAGCACTCTCTTCCCTTATCTTTTTTTTTTTTTTTTTACTTTTCTAATGATAATAGAAATAAAAAATATATAAAACAATAGAAATGATACCGAATTTCTAGCTATAGCCTTTCTTTTCAGCCAAGGGCTTGCTGGGCATTTGACTGCTCAGTCCTGTAAGAGCTGGGCAATTCACCTCACCAGTCTTAGTGCAGGAATTCAGCTGCATGATTCATGCCGCATCAAAGCCTAGCCAAGAGGGTCAGGGGAGACTTGGTCCTAAACTTCAAGTCCAAGGGGACTTCAAATTCCATCCATGTACGCTTCGCTGACTGTAAATGTATTCATTGGTTTCCTGTGCTCAACAGTGTGTGCGTATTAGAGTTGCGAGTATGTTTTTCTGATATTTTCATTCTCTTGGATATGATCTTTTGTACATTTGATTATTTTACCTGAAGTAATTAATGCTGGTAGAAATTTGGTTTTTATCACCATATTCTACTTTGTGGTTCTGTTTCATTATTTTCTGATTTACTAAAGAAAAATGTGTATTACCTTTGAAGAATGATGATATAAATGACTATATATCTATCATCTTGAGCATGAAATATGTTTCATCTGTGTATATATATATATATATATATATATATATATTCATGTATTAATGGAAATTTTTCCTTTATATGACTATCATATAAATGCCTTGTTTTTCAGGAATAGAAAAATGGCATGAGGTTTCTCTCTCCTCTTTTAAACAGGAAATTGACTATGGCAATATTTTGAAACTGTTTTTTATTCCAGGGCTGATTAAATTAAACAATGATTGCAAATTTTGGGGCAAATAGTTACATGAGAGTTTTGCATAGCAAATATGTATATAATTATCTAAATCAATATATCTATTCTGATATGAAATAAACTACTTAATAGATAACTATTCCTTGGCAACTTGCTTTTGCAAGATCTAAAACACATGGGACTAAGGAGATAGCTCAGTGGTTTCCATGCCTGCACGGCAAGCACAAGGTTGTGAGTTTGATCCTTGGTACTGAAAGAAAAAAAAGAAAGATCTAGAACACATTCAGCTAAAACTGTGTATTCCCTAAAAACTGAAAACAGGGTTGAATTTCAAAATGTTATGTTCATTCAGCCCACAAAATATCCCGGTAAGGGTTCTATGCCATTATTTGTCTGAGGCTAAATGGTCCCCGGGCCAGTGAGATTTGATGTACGTGGATTAAACTGTGGTCTAATGAAGAACTGGGCCTTCAAGTTCAGCCAGAAGAGCATGGCAGGAGAGCCTCACGGATGCCTGCTCAGCAGGGCAGTGCCCCTGCAGCTGCACCCGTAGTTATTGTATCCAAGCTGCTGTGGTGAGGAACAAACTGCAGAAGACAAATGATTTGCACTAAATCAAAGACTTTCAGTCTGCCCACTGCAGAGAATAGCAAGGCGACCTAACTTTTTTTTTTTTTTTCGTGTATAATCCCTTTCCTTTTCATTTTTATATGGACCCTAAGTAATTGGGGGGCTTCAGTTCCCAGAACATATATATATTCTCTTACCAAATGATACAGTCCTTTTTTTTTAATGTTTAAAACAAAAGTTTCTCCTGATCTGTCAGCTTCTCTATAATTGCCAGTACTTGGGATAGGGAACACAAGTAAATAATAATAATAATAATAATAATAATAATAATAATAATAATAAGTACAGCAGAGAATTTTGAGCACACCACCATCACTCTGTAGTTATGTCAGGTACTAGGGCCATTTTGAAATACAAATAGAAATGCATTTTAGATAAATGAAATGAACCCCTCTGTTTATTCACCTTCCTGTGATTGTCGGGCTGTGCTTGCCATTGGCTTATAGGAATTGCCTGACCTCATTTCATGAAACTAAATGACATACACAACAAGGAAAAAATATTCATGCACATCAATTTAGCTTTGGAGGCTACAGTGGAGCAGAAATTCAAAAGTACATAGGAACAATTATTAAAAAGAAAAACCTAAAGTATGTATAACACAACAGAATGCATGCAGTGGTAAGATACAGTGAAAGACTTCTCTCCTTTGGCAACAGAGACTATATTCTGAGCAGTTAGCACCTCAACTATCAGAAGCAGCCTCAGGAAGATGCCCCCAGATACAGGGCACTAGGAGGAGAGGTGCCGCCGGCACCCTAGCCCTTCTGAGTACAGAACCAGGGCTCCTGGCCCTGGCTGCTCTAGCGTCAGGCTCATAGCTGTCCCATTCCCTGGAGAAGTACTCTTGGCTGATGAGGACCACCTCACTAGCAGGTCATGACAACACGTCCTAAACGCACGCAGCAAGGCATGGCAGACGACTAAGGGGAAGTGGGTGGGCGTGGATCACCACAGGCTTCCTGGACTCCACAGTGCCGTCCACCGGCACTCCACAGCTCTTTATGGGATCCAGCTCAGGCTGTGTTCCCCCTCAGAGCAAGCCCTGTCCTACTTCCTTTCTCTCTAACAGCCCTTTCCCTCACTGTGGAGAAAGAACACACCCTAAATAAATCACAGGCGCCCGACTCCCTTTATCAGAGAACCTGACATATTGTCTGTCTGTCTGTCTGTCTGTCTGTCTGTCTGTCTGCCTGCCTGCCTGCCTGCTTGCCTGTCCATCCATCCATCTGTCTGTCCACACATCCATCCATCCATCTATGTATCTATGTATGTATGTATGTATCTATCTATCTATCTATCTATCTATTTATCTATGTATCTATTTATGTATCTATCTATCCATCTATCTATCTACCTATCTAACATCTACCTATTTAGTACAGGGTCTACAAGGTCTCACTGTGTAAGGAGGATTCACAGTGATGCTCTTATTTTCAGCCTCCCAAGTGCTGGGATGACAGGCACGCCCCACCACGCCAAGTCTCATTCTCCACTCAGCATATCCCAGGAGCGAGGTCAGCACAGTACCTCGGGGATCAAACCCTGGTCCTTGTTTCTGCCTAAGCTGGTGCTTTAATCCACTGAGCTACCTGGCCAGCCCTTGACCTATCATTCATATGTAAAATCCAGTTCCAAATGAATAGCTGGAGACACAATGTCCTAGTGGTCAGCAGCGCGTCACATGGCTGCACATACAAATGGGTACAGTGGCGAACTGCTTGGTGATCACGCCCACAATAGTCCTCTTAAGTCGCGTCCACCCGTGTTCAAGCCTGATGCTACTGAACACCAACTGAGTTTGAGTGATAAAACCCAGCTTTTGCAGTCTCAACTCCTCTATAAAACATGGAAAATAACACCTCCACCTTAGTGCCAGTGGATAATTAACTGAGATAATGAATATAAAGAGCTCAGTATAAACTACAGGTGCAATAGACACTGTTTCATAATTATTACTGCTGTTGTCATAAATATTTCATGACAAATTAGGTCAACACAGTTTTAATAAATAAACATCATGCTAAATTTTCAATCAGGATGGAGAGTTTTCCGTAAAGAAATAGGAACTCAGGCATAACGTACACAATGGCAGGAGTGAAATGAACAGCAAATTTAAATTTTCCTGGGTGATGAGGACAGCAAAGATGAGCCAGTCTACACCTCTTCCCGACTCTCCTCTCCAAATGTACTCTGGAGAAAGCTGTGGTACAGGGACGTTACGTGGATTGTTGGGAATACCGCTGCTTATTATTTGCAGAAATGTTAGAAGTACGACTAGATCTGCTTGTGTATAGTAGAAATTAGACAGGGATATGGGAGGGGAAAACAGGGCAAAATTAAGTGCATTCTTGGGGTGCTGCCCAGAAGATGCTAATGGCTGACACTGTCTCAGTGCTCAGGGTTGCTGCTTCCTCCTGAGTCTGCAGACAAGCTCCATCTCCCGGCATACCTTGCAACTGCCCAAGCCCATGGAGTAGAGTTATTCCATGGAAGAACTCCAAGGAGTGTGAACAGCAGGGATGTGTGGCTACTTGCTCCGCCCCACCCAGGTCTCCTCCGCTAGGTCCCCACTCTTTCAAGTTTTCCCCTGGAGGTACAGCTGGGAATTGGGGCCATTATAAAGTAGAGCTTGATGGTGTGAGGGAGCACAACATCAAATAGACCAGACTGGGTGGCTGAGAGGTAACACAGAACAATCACCAGCAGTCTCGGCCCTGAACTGAAACTGGCAGGATAAACACATCCATACTGTCTGTTCACCCCACCTGGGCTTCAAGGCTCTATTACTGACTATTAACTTGACCTAGTGAATAATACTACTTGAAAGCAATAAGATTTTAATTCTTGCCTACATAAGAAATTATCAGTCCTTTAGGAAGCCATAAAACAAGAAGTATACATACACTGACTGAGTTGGTAGATGAACTAGGCTTGAAAGGGGGTTGGCACAGAGGAGCACGACCTGAGAGACTAGAGCCTGGGAGGGACTATAACTTCTGTTCCGTGTAAGGAAAGGCCTTTGAGGGACCATGCAATTACCGTACACAGAAGGTAGTTAAATCCACCAAGAAAATACCACCCGATGCAGTAAAATAAACAAAAGATTCACACCACTTCAAATTGGGTTCACTCATGCATTCAGGAAATGTTGACTGGGAACAAGCGAGGTGTTCAGTATCATAACAAGTAACTAACTTTTCTTTAATAATCATACTAAATCCTCTAAGCCACTGTGTAGGCCCTATTTTCTGCAGTCATACTCATGAACAGTACATAAAGGAACAACGATGTGTTCCAATAAAACTTTATTACCACAGCTATCCTCTGAGAGTACCCAAGCGAATGGGCATGGCTGTGAGCCAATAAATCTTTAAATATAATTTACAGTTGAAAAAACGTTAGTAAATATGTAATCTTTAAGATTCTTCCACTTCCAAAAATATGAAGAAGTAAAGTTTGAAATCATGACTTTTTGAGAGCTACAGGAGAGACCAGTCTACGCTGGCCCCATAAATATGTAACAGAATTTTAAAAACTTAATCAATACAAATTTCATTGAAATAGTTGTTCTAAATTCTTAATTAGCACATCATTATTTATACAGAAACTCTCCATCACAGGGTACTGATATCATAATATTATGAGCCATTAGAAGGTATTATAAATTGACTCAATTTATTTCTGAATTTAATTTCATATTAATAAAAGAAAACCATTTAAACTCAGAATCCCAGCAGGTTCTTTAGAAATGGCCTCTAAGGAGTCTTGCATGTTTGGGTTTTATATACATGAAAAATGCAAATAAACTCATTCCTTAAGCTATCAAAAATCTCACAGATTTATTCAAGTAATTTTAACAGTAAAGACAAGGAAAGGGCTTCGTCAGAACAGGGCAGCAATCACTGGGGCAGGATGTGTCAATCACAGGCCTTCTCAGCATTGATGCTCACGCCATTAAGAGCCAGGCACTTCTCTGTGAGAATACAGAGCTGGTAGCCTGTGCCACCTGGGAGTTCTTGGCATCAACTCTGTTTTCTACCCAATAGTAGCAGTCTCCTCTCGAATTGTGACCATGGAATATGTCCCTAGGTGTCATCAAATGTCCCCAGTCACTAGCATTGTTCCCAGTTGAGAACAACTGGCCTAGCCACAGTCACAAGTTAAAACTCGATGCCCAATGCTAGATGCACGGCCGAGGACGCTGGTCCCCTTCACCTTTCTGGGCAGTTGTCTGCCAATGGAGAATCCGTAGTTACAGGGATTTAACAGTTTTCAATTTAGAAATCATACAGAGGCAGGTGGCAAATTGGAACAGAGATTTCCATTTTTCTGCTTATTCCAGCGGTTGTAAGCCAGTCCCAGGCAGAGAATCCCTATCCCCTGGAAACAAAACAATATTAAAATGGATTGTGAGCTATTTCCCCAAAGAAAGTTAGAAAGCTCGTAAGTGAAATGAGCTGCGGCCCTGCGAGTTCTGGGACTCTGCACTGAGAGACAGCACCGCGGGCCACCTTGGTATCATCTCAGATGGGCACATGTGCTCATTAGTCTTGAGGCCCGCTGCAGTTTTACATTTTCCAAAAAGCTTTAATCTTGTAAAATCACCACCACAATCAGAAGGAAAGGGATGCTGGCGACGTGGGTCGTTATTCTGACATGAAGTAGGAGAGACGTGGGATGCTAAGCTGCCAGGAATCCTGAAGACGAGGCATCTTCAAAAGGTCTCAGGTGGATTGTGAAGTAGGAAGAATTCATCACAACCTCCATGAAGAGGCGAAGCTTAAAAATGACACCACCATCGTGGTCGATTTTCTAGGCATTGGTGGGAAGCAGCTTTTACTTCCTTACAGGGCATCTCTCTGGTTTTGCTTCCTTAACATATTATTAAAAGATACCTCCTTAAGATGTAGAGGAAATACTCCAAATATAGCCATGTTAGTTCATGTATTTACTTATGAATATTCTTGTGGTGATACAAGAAATCTGCCGCAAATGTATCATGTTCCTTGGAGTAAAAAAACAATTACAGTGCAGTCTGCACTCAATCCTCTTTAGCACTAAGGACCCCCAGCTGATGTCTCTAGTGGACAAAGGAGACAAGGTTTCTTAGGGAAGAAGCATAGGGGCCTCCAGTGCTAATTCTCTGCATTAATTAGTTCCTCAGGCAGTTCCACTGGCACTGAGATTTGTCATACCAGAGCCAACCTACAAAGCACCTTGAATGGCACCACGGTCCTTAACGCTAAGCCACCATGAATGACAATGTTGGATAACAAAATGTGGGTCCAGCCTGGCCCTTTGAAGGGGAAGTGGACAAGATGTGCACAGTGACTCCCAGGGGACATGGCAGAGGGGCTTCATTTGGGCTTTTTAGAATTCAGTGATGACTACTCAAAGAGCAAAAGAAATATGTACTCTCTGCTGCTCAAGACTGAAGCTAAACCAGTGTCAAGGCAGAACAGTGTGGAGGAGGGGACGTGTGCGGAAGTGTGCTGAGGAGTCAGGGTTACATGTCAGGAGCCACAGGGCAGGCTCGGGCAGTGTCTGTGTGTCCTGGCTTCTCCCTCAGAGGGGGCATATATCCCCGTGTGCTTCCAAAGGCTTCCTACAGCAAGCATTTCCTCTCGCTCTCCTTTCTAGGTCATCCGTCTTTCCTCTCCTTAAACTCAGAGACAAAAATATGAAGGCTAATCCAACCACATCGGCATTCAATTTAAAAGATTAAGAAAGAATAAAATAGATTATCATATCTCAGGATTGTCTACCACCTGCAAGGGGACCTGATCTAATAATTGACTCGAATGCAATGCTGGGAATATCAAAAGAAATAAAGGTTTTTTTTCCTGACATCATGAATTTCACTACAAAGCTCTGAACACCGGTCTGAAACAAAGATGACAAGGCTGTGGAGCCACCAGCCCTCCATGCTCTGGGCGGGTCGCATACAGCTGAAAGTGACAAGGACATAAGCCATTTTCTAAGCTAAGAAAATGGGGTAATATAAGGACAGTGATAGAAAGTATTTGTTAGATCATGCCATTTGGGGGAAGGGGCAGGACTGGGGTTCGAACCCCCGACCTTGCACTTGCTAGGCAGGTACTTGTGCCATGGAGCTATCTCCCTGGCCCTAAGAAAGTACTTGATGTTGGACAATAACCAAAATCTGGGAAGCAACAAGCACCGTGACAGGAGCAGGAAAGGTCTCCCTGTGAAGGGGAAAGAAGTGCGTTAGGGAGTCAGCACCTGGAGACCCTTGCAGGGGTGCAGTGGGAAGGGGAAGAGAGGCCTGTCTGGGGAGAAGCCAAGCCACTACCAGGCCACACTGCACTATCACCCCCTCCTCTGCTGTCCAAAGTAGGGGTCCTCCCCCACCCCCTGTTTCCATTTTCCCATCTTTAAGCATTACTTTTGCATCTTTGGAAAGAGACAGGAGAGCATAACAAGTGCACGATACACCAAGGAATCTAAGCGATCACTTGCGAAGATACGCATACATGACAGAAGGCAAACAGGCTACAAATGCCAGCTCCCCTTCTACCTGCGGCTCTGCCGCGCCCCTGGCCATGCTGCCCTCCCTGCAACCTGCACGCTGGCTAGTCCGAAGCAAAGCATGCTAGAAACCACACAGCCTACACCCACTATTCACAATGCAAAAGAGATCTCATGAATCTATGTTGGAAGGCGACTTTGGATCAATGATACCGCTAACATACATAATTAAATATGGTTGTCCTTGTTTCTCAGAACTTGTACTCAAGATGCCTATGGGATAATCTTAAATTAATTTCGAAGCCCATCCGCAGCTCCATGATGGCTCTCTCTATAGGACCAGAGCAGACCTTGGTTTGCCAACGTGATTATATCATTTTGCAATCTCTGGGATTAGTCATTTAAATGAAAATAAGATAATCAGAGAAACCAAGAGCAGTAAGTAAACCTAGTGCTATGAAGAATTGCCCGCTTGATCTCTTTCCTTACCAAGTGAACAGTAGGCTACAGAGCTGCGTAACCACTCACAGCATGGGACAAAGGAGAGTCGCTCTGCAGTGCCTGGCGCCACAGGGGGCTCTGTGAGGCATCCTGAAAGCAGCTTTTCAAAGCCAGCACTAAGAATGTCACTGTCCTGCTTGCCAGTGCAGCACAGGAAGCTCTCTCCAGCAGTGACACTGAGGGGCTTTGCTTCTGCACTGAGGGAAGGTCACCCAAGACAGCTATGAGACGAGAAGCCATGGTCAGAGCGGGACAGCGGTGTCCTTCCACTCACAAGGTCAGCGTGTATGTGTGTTAATAGCAACTGTATTTCCCAATTGCTGCATCTATTTATGTTGATGTAATGACCAGCAAAGCTAAGAGAACAGCACAATGCACTCCCGTAAATTCTGTATTTCAATTCCATTATGCACATGCTATCACACTGGACGTGTCATTTTCTCTGCACGTGTGTGCATATATCATCAGTGTATACATGCAATGTTCCTGTACCCTCTAAATGAATGTATATGCACTTGAGAGAACACATAGCCACACAAATCAGTTTTTAATGTACAGGATGCCAAGAAGTACATGGTGCTTTGAGAATGAATATGAACAAACTATATGCTTGTTTTAGTCTCCATAACTATGCAATGTAATTTTAAGTCATCTGAGAATAAGTTACAGAAATGGCACCATGTTGCAGATGTATTTTAGTGTTTTTTTAAAGAAGTCTCCAAAGCCGGGTGTGGTGGCGCACGCCTGTAATCCCAGCACTCGGGAGGCTGAGGCAGGAGGATCAGTGCGAGTTCGAGACCAGCCTGGGCTACAAAAGTGAGCTCAAGGCCAGCCTCAACTGCGTAGCGAGACCCTGTCTCAAAAAGCCAAAAAAAAAAAAAAAAAAAAAGAAGTCTCCATAAGTATGCAATGTAATTTTAAGTCACCTGAGAATAAGTTACAGAAATGACACCATGTTGCAGATGTATTTTACTGTTTTTTTTTTTTTTTTTCAAAAAGAAGAGCGTATCTCTCCATAGCAGTTGCCATTATAGGTACCAAAATCAGAAAATGTGTCCTATCTCATTTACAATCACATTTTGCATGTTGTCCCAGTGAGGTCAGTCCTACCAAGGAAGAACACCTACCCAGAGATTAACTTTGGATCAAGTACTGCATTGGATGGTCATGGGCATTCATCCTCCTTTAAGATGTAAAAACTCTTTTTTTTTTCTTTTTTAAACATCTCTCAGGACTCTGAAGCTTGAAGGGCAGAGGTCAGGAATTTTAGGATGTCCCTCTGTCTGATGGTTCCTCAGAGTAAGTAAGACTAGCTATCATGGTAAGCTCAGGTGGCACCGAAGTGTAGCTGTACGCTTTGCAGGGCCACAGACTACTAAGCTTTTGTCTCCTTACTGGTGCCGTCATTGTGAACTGCTTGATTGTGGGATAGTCACTAGGATTTTCCTTCTTAAAGTGAAGTTGTAAGATGCTGCTTGTAATGGATAAGTAGTCTATAGGATGATACTACTCAACTATAAATAGCCTAGGTATCATGAAACTCTGATCCATATGCACTAGCAACCATGAATCATTTTTACTTACATCATTTTTAGGATGATGAGAGCCAAACTATGATTCTCTAATTAGGCCACTCCTTCAGCATTTAATAGTTGGTGTTTTATGCTAAGAAAGGTTAGTCTCTTCTATGGATTATTCTTTTATGGAATATATCATAATCCGGTATTATGATTCTATACTTTGGCCATGCAATTTCCCAGATTATTTTCAGGGAGCCTGCCTGAAGTTGGCTCCTCAGTCCCTTTCATGCCCTTGCAATGTGCTCTGAGTATCTGTCTTCTGAAACAGAAATTCTTTTGCTCTTACGTGCACTAAACACTGGTTCACTGTGTTGGGGAATTCTATGTAGAAACCAACTGCTGGAAATTCCGTGGGCTGATTACTAGTGCTATAGCCATGCTTCAGGAGCCTCTGAGGCTTTAGGAATAAAAACTAGAACATATCTTCAATATGCTTGGGGCCACACACACTTCTACATAGCCTGCCTTTTAAGGCATAGTATCCAGACAGCATAACATATTATACTAAGAGAGTCCAAATGAGTATAAAATATCTATTAAGAGATATTTTATTTTATTGTTATTTATTTAGTTAGTTAGTTAGTTAGTTGGTAAGGGGTCTCAATATGTAGTTCAGACTCCTGTCTCAGTGCCACCAAGCCCGGTTTTGGTGGCTGGCATAGTGGCACAGCATGCGATACTAGGGGTGGAACCTGGGTCCTGTGCTTGCCGGGCAGGCACTTAGATCACTGCGCCATCCCTCTAGCCCAAGAGGTCTATATTTTATAAGATTGTTGAAAATAATTTTTGAGATGGTATTTTGAATAGATTACTGATCATCCTGTTGGATTGACAAGTATTAATTATGCATAAAAATATAAAATAATTATATACATATATTTATGATATACAATGTTATTTTGTAAGAATATACCAGAATGGTGAAGGCAAGCTAATTAACAAATGTATTAACATGCATGTTTTATACTTAAAATCTACTTTTAACAAATTTTTACCATATGATATATTAACCATACTCACAGTGTTGTACAATACATCTCTAAAATTTATGCTTCCTGTGTAGCTGAAATCTGTACCCTTTGGACAATATCTATGCATTTCTCACCTGTGCCCCAAGTTTCCTGTAATCACTCTTGTACTCTGTTTCTACCATCTGACTTTATGCCTCTACCTAGAAGGGAGATCGTACATTACTCAGGTTTCTACGCTGGGCTTATTGGAGCTAACACAGGGTTCTCAAATTATTGATGATCCAAATCACTTCATAAGTTCATAATTTCAACAACCACTATATTCATGTCATGATTTATAAAACAGCCAGTCATGGTCAAGTGTGCTGAGTTTATTATGAAGATTTGTTAACATCGTTGCTTTTTAACTTAATTTTTCAATTTATCAATATATTTGTAGGATACATCACTTACCTTCTTTGTGGGACGTTGGCTCGTGCGTATATATCACATTTTAATGTCTTTCTTCATCCATCTTCCCTTCCCTCCCTACCCCGTCCTTCCATCTCATGATATCTCCCTTTTCTAAAAACCTATGTACAGCACATAGAGTTTACGTGCCTGTTGTGGAGCTCGTACAGATAGCATGCCTTTAGAAAGCACAAGCCATCCGCAGTGTAGTTGCTTAGTTCACAGATATCAGCACACATAGTTAGTCTGGGTGAGAATTCTACCAATTAACTGTTAGTTTCAAAACCCTGTTGGAGGTTCTATGACTGATGTCTTAACCATCTCGTGTATATAAAGGCTTGCTTTTGCCCCTACCATGTTCCCTAATTGTTCTCCTTGCTCTCTCTTCATTAATCCTTCAATACTAGCTTTCCATTTAATTGTATCATAGCTAGAGAGAAAATATTCTCTCGGGCTTTCACAGAGACCAAATTGGTCAAGCAGTGGCCGCAACTCATGCAGATGGCTGACAGACAAAAGACGCACAGACTGCTGTACATGGGTTCAAGGTAAATCCTGAAGGGGTCTGACTGACCTCGCCAGATACAAGAGTTACATTTTTTTGTTATACAGGTCTTATTTTGCCTTGGTCTTAACCATCCAGCAGAAAAGACTAACCATGAAGTATGAAAAAGAAAACCCTATTAATATGCTGAGCTGTAAAAGGCTCAAGTCAACAGCCTCTGATATTGCCAGTTGTACCGATAACTCACTGCTATTATGCATTATTGGACTGGACTATATATACAGCCACTTAGCCATAGTTCAGTGAGAAGAAAGATTTGTAGTAAATGCTTATACAAGATATTGTCTGCAACTTATACTCTGAACAACTTCTACAAAGAGAATATGCAATGTATTAGTTATTGTATTTGTCCTACTAACCTCTTGTGAAACTCTCATTGCTATTTCTTTCTCATGAATATTAATTAAGAATAATTAAATAAAAGAGAAAACATAAACTATACACATTGCTTGAGAAATCACTGTACTTTCTCTCTTTTGTGTATCTCAGTTCCTGAGTATCATAATACCATGGGGTTGGTAGATAGTTGTGGCCACTGGCTAGGAAAGAAACTATTACTAAAACTCATAGAACTACACAACAAATCCAGGTTTCATGTTCTTCAAAGTGCTTATTTTCTACCCAATTTGAAGGTCAAATTGTCTTAAGACTCTGATAATAAGATAGACATAGCATTAAAACCTAGCTGCAGTTTCCTCAATAACAACGGATACCAGCTCTAAAGAGAGAATAAAATAATATAATTCCTTCAGTCACTTCTTAAGAGCCCAGGACAGGAGGCTGACATTAGTATTAGGTGAAGAATATTTTAAGAATCGTGCACAGCCTAGAGACTGTGGTGTGGTCCACAAATAGGTAAAGAATCTCAGCAAGGAAGGATATTGTGCCACAACCCTCTTTTCAAGGACACTTTGATTGTCACACTTTTCTGAAAGGCCAGAGGGAGAAAGGGGCTATTTACAATTCAGACCTACAAAATAAATATTTCAACTAGTGCAGGCCCATGACCAGACGCGGCCTGCACTAGGGCGATGCCCATGGCTTGGCAGAAGGAAAGGTCAGGAGGAGTTAAGGAAGGCGCTGGTTTCACATCACACAGGTGGGCGCCTGCGGCCAGGCCCACTGAGGAGATGGCGCCCTCCTTGGCTTTGCTGCCTCAAACAGTGAGTCCATTTGGATGGGGAGAAAGTTTTAGAGAAAACAAATTGCACCTACCTGGATGAGAGACAGATCCTCCAGCTGCAGTCTGAAGATGTAGTTTCTACAAAATACAAAAAGAGGGTAGGCTTGCTCTTACTGCATTCCAAAGAGTACAGTTCATCAACGTGACAAGCACGAAGGACAGAAGCAAGGACTTTCACACGGGAGCAACCTTCTGCTCAGGACTCGTGTACCACCGCTCTTCCCCATCCTCCGAGAGAAAACAGGCACTCAATAGGTCACCCACACCGATTAGACGTGAACGAGAGCGCTTGCGCACGCACCGGCAAGAGGCGTGGCTGACCGTGAGAGGTAAGGCTTTCCTGGCTCTTTGGGTCTACTTGGATTAGAAAAGGGGCATGGACATTGGAACCTGAAACTGAGACTAACTTAAGTTAGTCCACTCCAATAGCAAACTGCTACGCTTTATGGGCTTTCCTTCCTGCTCAACACCTGCGCTGTGTTTTATACTTAAAGAGTCTGGATGCAGGCTGGGAGGTCAGAACCCTGCACTGCAACTTGCTGGATGAATTCAGTTCAGATGTGAACCTAAACTGGCACTACTGGAAGTCTCAGCGTTGCAGCCCATGGGTGACAGAGGAAATCAGGTAAACAAAAGGCGTCCTTTTTTAAAGATAAATGTGCAATTATAATTAGTAGAACATAGGCAAAGGAAAAACGGAATATGAGGAGTGCGAGGCTGTGGCCTATACTTTTGTAGCTTGGGGAAATGACCCTTGGGCCTTGTTAGGGTTTATATCTAGTTGCCCCCCCAAAGCCTCATGCAATCATGGGGCATGGCTTCTATAGACTGAGACTTGATTTGTGATCCCTGGGATTGTGTTATAGTACTGATGGGATTATTGGTCTGAGTAAGGCTGAGACTATGGGTGTGGTCTAGGGCAGATAGCCTAAGGTGGAGAGCCTGAATGTAATATAAAGAGCGACAGAGAGACAGACTAGAGCTGTTGCTGTTGCTCTGCTGCCCTGTTTGGTTGGCTGCCTCTGCCACCATTTTCTTGCTGTTCCGCTGCCATGACCTGGATGCTCTCTGCCCTGTTCCACTCAGCCTTGGGCCAGCCGAATATGGACTGAAACCTCCATGAACTGTGAGCTAAATAAACCTTTCCTTCCTTCATTTTGAGTGTCGGGTATTTGTCCCAGCAACCAGTAAAAAGTGACTAAGACAGGCCTCCATCATCCTGTGCTGCCCCAGCCTCCAGATGAATCATTCCTGCTTCGCCAGTGCCTCCTGAAGGACGAACCGAGATGTGAGGAAGAAGGGGGAGAGTCAGTCCAGGTGGAAACAAGAAAACATAATGGCGCGGGATGGAAAGCGGCCCCTCAGAAGCAAATGCACGTGGCAGGGATCTCAGAGGAGATTCTCGTAAAAGAGAATCACTGCTATGGGACTAAAAAGGAAAATTCCCAGGGCCACTCAGAAACAAACATGGCAGAAATGAAAGTGGAAGAGCTGGACATGTTCTCTCAGGCCGAGTGACAAGCCCGGCCAAGCGATGTGCTCATGGTGTGGACAGAGACACGGAGGCCAAGCCCCAGGATGCTGGTGTCTGGTAGCCTGCCCTGCTCGAGGGCAGCGGGGACCCGGGCTCCTCCGCGGAGTCTGAAGCAGCACTGCTGGAAACAGCTTGTCACACCTGGCTCCTCACCATGGAGCAACATTGTCCTACATGGAATGAAAATCAACTCCTCCAAATCACTCCAATAGCCTTTTCCTGATCTCTTTCTAACTTTGCTTCCGATACTCCACCAGAGGCCCCTGGATTGCCTGGCGGTGCATCACCCGCACCACAGAGCTGCTTCCTGGAGTCTTCCCCGTTTATTGAAGTGAATCAGAGAGCACCAGGCTCAGGATGTCTTTGACGCAGGAGAGACAGTGATTGTTTTGCTGGGCACGCTGAAGAGACCAGGCTTCCAACAGAAATGGCATCTTGAAGGGAGAGAGCACAACACCCCACCCCACCCCACCCACCCCCGCCACTGAGATGGCTGGTAGTTTCAGATTTGCTGTGGCGCAGCCGGGAGCCCCTGCAGGAAGGAGGTTGGAATCCACACAGACACGCAGATGAGTCTTGCGGTCAAGGGCTTGTGCGAGGTCACTCTGACCCACAGGCCCATCACGCCCTTGCACACCTCAGCTCCCTCCCTCAGGCTATGTCCCAGTAGCCTTCCCGCCACAGGGCTCTGGTCCTCTGCTGGGGGAGGCAGTACAGCCTAGTGGTTAGGGATACTGACTCAGTGCCTAGTGCTCCGCCACCTTATCACCTCAAGAAGGAAGCTGTAAGCATGTCTGGCTCCTGCCATTGTAGGGTTTAAAGCTGAAGAGAGCAATCAGCATGGTCCCTGGCCCATTCTGAATACTCAGTGTATAGAAACCCCTTTTAGTTTATTAAAAACTAGTGTCATTCCCTGACACACTGAAGCTTTCAGCACAGTTCTCACTGCAGAGAAAGGACCTGTGGAGACACCCCAGGAGCTGGGCAGTTGTTATTGTGTGGGCACCTCCTGGGCTGCTCTTGGTAGGGATGGCGATGACCCTGGACTTTTAGAAGAGCAGACGGAAGCATTTTGCTTATCAGTCCCCAGACTAAGGCAGCATACTGTTGTGCTACTTTCTTACTCACTGGCTATTTCATCCAAAGGCTTTGGTGCTAATGTTTCAAAAAAAATGAAACTATTTGGGTCACAATTACTTGAAAGCTTTGGTTCTCTCTCTCTCTCTCTCTCTCTCTCTCTCTCTCCTTTTCTTTCTTTCTCTTTCTCTCTCTCCCCCTCTCCCTCCCTCTCCTTCTCTCTCTCTCCTCGTCTCTCCTTACAGAACAAGTTCTGGTTCCAGTTCTTTGGAACTTTCCACAGCAGAATATACTTGGTGCAGGTGACAGACACTCCAGCCTCCCTGTCCACATCTCCCTGAACAAACATAACCCTCCTGAACTTCATATTCCCTGCTCCCGTGTACTATAAACTACTCCTCTCCTCCAAAGACATTGCCAGGAGACTTTGACCACTGGCCCCTGTATGCTTCTTTCACCTCCAGATTATCTTACCAAAAATCGGGAATCCACGTGGTACAGGCATTAGTGGGTGAAAGGGAGGGGCAGAGGAGGGCAGTGCCTCCGGAAACACCCCACCATATTTCTGAGATACCTCCCCCCATGACCAGCACTCCTGCGCAGCGACACACAGAGCAGGCGAACACCTTCCCTTTGGGTTACAAGATGCAAATTGGTAATTTTCTAATTCATTCGTAGGGCTTTTCTTTTTCTTTTAATTTGGTCAAAAACATCAAAGAATCCAAGAACTCTAGGACTAAGCATGCAATGAAAAATATATACCCTTCAATTTATAAATGAAATATTGACAAATTAAGAAATGCAATATAACTTACCAAAAATATGAGGTCTCAGATAAAGATACAGGATTAGAAACAAGATCTGACTTGTTTGTTTGTTTGTTTCTTTAAATGTATTGGTGCAGAGTCTCCCGATGCAGCATGGACTCACAGTGCTCCTCCTGCCTCAGCCTCCCCAGCGCTGGGATTACAGAAATGCAACACCACACTCAGCCTCAGTGACTGGCTCAGCGCACCTAGGGTTGGAGCCAAAGCGGCACGTGGCGCCAGGGATTGAACCCCATTCCCTGCGCTTGCCTAAGCAGGCACTTAGTCTGCTGAGCTATCTCACCGGCCCTGCAAACCCCATCTTGTTGTGTCTTTATCATCCTTTGCCTCCTACATCCAAGGACTAATCTCCCCAAGTCCCCTTGGTACATTCACCTGCCCGAATCTTCACACAGACAGCCATGCAGATTCAGATCTTACTTACAGTCCAAGTATTTCTTGGTAGTGCTGCTCATTCACAGGAGCATTTATAGACCACAGCCAAACTTTCTAAGCCTTAGTGCTGCTAATAACAAGCTGTGACTATCAGACCACCAAATACCTCCCCAGGCAACCATACTCTGTTTATGATATGCTCACTCACACCAAAAAAAAAAAAAAAAAAAAGAAAAGGAAAAGAAAAAAAGTTCCTGCTGGTCTGCCTGATTAGATGCTATGCAGCCTGTCCCTGCCTATTTCCTTAAATCCTTCCTGAAATGGTATGCCCATACTTGCAGTTCATTTTAAGAGTGAACCAGTTTCTTAATGTATGAAACGACAGAGTTAAGCAATCTGTTGGTGTGTTTAAATAACACACATTCCCTGTAAAAAAAAAAAAAAAAAAAAAAAAAAGCCGGGCATGGTGGCTCACGCCTGTAATCCCAGCACTTGGGAGGCTGAGGCAGGAGGATTGGTGCGAGTTCGAGACCAGCCTGGGCTACAAAAGTGAGTGCAGGACCAGCCTCAACTGCACAGCGAGACCCTGTCTCAAAAAGACAATAAATAAATAAATAAATAAATAAATAAATAAATAGCACACATTCCCTGTGTAAAAATGACCATTTTTAGATGTAAATAGTGTTCATTGCAATTGGATAAGTGTCCAACCGTGACTTGGAGCCCGCCTGTGGTGGCATCAGAAGCTGGTCTCCTCTTAGAGAGGAGCCCTAGTCAGAGGAAATTAGGGCACTCACATAGTGCCTATGAAGGGGAGGATGGTGCCCTGAGGCCTCTGTGTCTCTGGCATCACTTTTGCAGTGGTTCTCGACCTTTCTAATGCCATGACCCTGCAATAGAGTTCCTCGTGTTGCAGTGACCCCAAATCAAAAAATAATTTTGGTGGCTACTTCAAAACTGTAATTTTGCTACAGTTATGATTTCCAATGGCTTTAAGTGAACCTTCTGTTTTGGTCATGCGATCCCCCCCACACTGGGGTCACGACCCACAGGTTGAGAACCACTACTTTACAGCCAATACACAGTTACCAGGCCTCCTCAGCCACATGCCACACTGTGACCCACTGTGCCACCAAACTCCAAAGCAGTAGGGCCAAGCACCCACAGATAGAAGCCTCTGAGACTGTGAGTCAACCTAAGGCTCTCCCATCCATGCTGACAGCCTCAGGTGCTTTGTTCCAGGAGGAGAAATGTGACTGACACGGTTATCTCCACAAAAGCTGTTTATGGTGACAAATTTCAGTAAGTTCCTAAGAAGGACTGGTTTTATCTACCATTTTTAAATGATCTGAAATGACACCTCATCTTATAAAATCGCTTCTTAAAAATGCTTTATACATACATATTTATGTAATGAGTGCTTAAAATAATATATGAAGCATAAAGACTTGTGGAAATGAAGTTGAAAGGGTCCGAAGAAGGCTTAGTAGAATTCTACATACTCCCAAGAACCAGTTGAGTATTTTCCTGTCAATTTTTGAATTCTACATATAGAGCTTCAAGGTTGACAGCTGCTTTAAAATATTTGTTTTAATGACTAAGAATGGTAGGTACAAGATCAGTGAGATAGTTCAGCACACTAAGCGCCTGCTTAGGATAGTAGAGACTGGCATTTGATCCCAGGCACCACATGCCATGCGGGCCTCGCCGGCAAGTACTGAGCTGGTGACTGAGACCAGGCGTGGTGGCGCACATATGTAATCCCCGTGCTAGAGAGGCTGAAACAGGAGGATCTCCAAGTTGCATAATGAGATCCTGTACCAAATACTTAAAAAAAAAAAGCAAACCTCATTTTTTAAAAATGGCTTACAAAAAGCTAAACTAATCTGTGGACTGCTTGGATCTTTTCCATATGAGAAAATTACATTACATACTCTAATAGTCATCTCACTTTGTTATAATTTCCAACTATCTAAATGATATCTTGCAAGATCCAAATGAATCATGCATAAGATGCCCTGATCACATCTATGAGGCCTAAGAATCTGATAAAACAAACAAAGAAACAACAGAACAAAATCCACTAATCTCAAGCTCTTTTCTTCAGACTATCTGGTTCCAAGTCCAGCTCCAAGAGGGACCTGAAATCTCTCAGGATAGCTTGATCCAACACTGTTTCAGCCAGTGAACTATGAAGCTAAAGGTTACAAAAAGAAAGAAAATCTCCTGAAGGAAATAAGAAACGCATGCTCTCAGAGGCTGGGCCACTCGCATAGCAAAGTGAGATCTATGTCCCCTGCAGGTGGCTGTTCTCCTGGGCACTGCAGGACAGGCCACCACTTTATCTTGAAACCGTGAGAGTGGAGAGGAAGAACAACAATGAATGTGAGGCTCACAAGAAAGACCAGCAGCGTTTCCACTACAAGGAGCGGTGCCTCTGGCCCCCAGCCACGCACGAGCGCTGACCAGATGCTGCCGCGGCCAGGGCCAGTTTCTCTAATAACAGAGCAAGGCTGGGAGAGACTGGAAGCTGTACGTGCTCTCATGCACCTTCCCGGATGTGCACAGGTAGGAGCGAGAACCTTGGTCCTTCTATAGTAGGGAGAAGGCCCTGGCCCGAGAGGCTAAGAGATCATTTCTTAGTGTCTTGCTTGTACAGCTGCAAGTGGTCGTCCCATTTTCATGTTTCCCTTTCTCATTCAGAAGTACAAGGCAGGAGATGCTAAGCGGTGAACTGGTTTGGTTTTATGCCTGTGGTAAATAAAAATAGGGGCTTTGTTTCCCTTTATAGACATCTACTTGTCTCTCAAATGTCTTGGAATAGAATTAGACATTGTACATTCAAATGCAAAACACATTACTTTGAGGGGTAATGATATACGAAGAATACAAAGACCCAGAGGACTGAATAACTCAAATCCCAAAGTCATTAAATTTGTCAGATGCAAAATGACCGTATTAAAGCCCATCCGTCCTTTCTGCACTAGACATGGGAGTGAGTCCCTCTCCACCAGAGTTTTTTTCTTACTGACTCACAGACACAAAAATTCATGTTTGGGCCCCGTCTCATCCCCCGTGGCCCATTAGCCACAAATCACTAAACACAACGATATATTCTCGGAGGGAGCAATGTAGTCCTTAATAGATGGAGTGAAATTGTGTGTTCATGTTAAGTAATAAAATTCAGTCGACATTGGAGAAAAGGTTGAACCATCATGAGCGTATTAGCTGGATGAGTCACTGTGTCTAGAGACACTATAAAACTTAACTCTGACCTCCATTAATTATGAAAGACATGGGTGTTATGAAATGACATTCTCTTAGAATAACTCAATTGGTCTCTGATGAATACAAGTGTACGATCAAAGAAAAGGACCCCGAGCTCTTATTTAGCATGGCAGTCACAGGCTTGCTCAGAGCTGACAGAAAGGCAGGATGATGGAAGGAAGCCGATGGCATTTTTTTTACTGAGGCGAGACAGAGACAGAAAAGCAAAGAAATACATAGAAAGCCTTTAAGGCAGTGAACAGCTGTCGCTGCTTTGTAATGGAGGGTTTAGAGCAAAGCTGCTGAGGAAACACCGGGAGGAAAACACACACTGTCACCACCCAGGTACGCTCAAGAAATGACATCAGCTGGAAACATAGCATAGTCTCTAATGTACCTACATCACTGTCATCCTCTCTGTACTTCCTTCACTACAAGTTCCACCTGTCCATACCCAAGTGACATAGAGCTTGACACAGTGACGCCTTACACCATGCACAGAAGATCAATAGCAATAATAGGGTTGTGGACCAAAAAAGTGTCTGTTACCTTCGAGTGAAACAGCGTTTCTCTGAAAACAAAAATGTTTTAGTTAGTAAATCAACTATCTTAATAATCAAAAAAACATGAAGACCGAGCTTGAAAGTTCAAATCTTAAAATCACCAAGGTATTTCAAACGTTATAGATCACTTTATTTGCATAAATAACGTTTTGAGTGTAATTTTTTAATTATGTATATGTAAATGTCTGCTGATAAAATTAGATAGATAGATAGATTTCACAAATTCAGCTAAAGTTTTTTTCTAACCTCCTCAAAATATAATCATAAGACTGGAGAGACAGCTCAGTGGTCTAAGTGCCTGCCTGGCAAGCAAGGATCCAAGTTCAAGCCTAGGTACTGCATGCTGAAACCAGACATGGCGGTGCTCCCCTATAACTCTAGCACTGGCAAGGCTGACACAGGAGGCTCACTATTGAGCCTGAGCTGTGTACTGACACCCTGTATCCAATAATAATAATAGTAATAACAAATAATGATCACAATATGTTCTTGGAACTGAGGAAGTATTTAAACAACTCTCATTTTATTTGTTCTTTTATGCTTCCAGTACTCATCCTCCCAGACTATTGAGGTTCATTTCATTCCTTATTGTGAAAATGGCATTGCAAGCCTCTTAATAGTACACACACACACACACACACACACACACACACACACACACACACACAACTTACTTGACCATTTCAAGTGACAGCATCATATGTATTAGACTGGTAGACTCTTACTTATTGGCAAGAAAAATAAGTCAGAACAACAGAGTTAAATATAGTAATCAAATCAATGCTGTCATCACTGAGGTATAAAATGAAAAAAATATTTACACCAACTATGTTTATGGCCAAAATTACTAATCGACATTGTAAATAATCTCCGTGATCATTGAAGCTTTATTAGCTGTTAAATATTACTTGCAGACTTCCAAGGGCCCTGGAGATTCTGGGTAAGAACTCGCTGCATGAGACGCAACCTCATGACTCGTACTTCTGTGAGTCTCCTGGGTGCACAGTTTGTCCCCTTTCATTTTTCAGTTAATTAGAAATAATTTTTCACTTGAAAAAATGTCAGCCATTGCTATGATTTTTTAACCTGTGATTTCCCTTTTAATGAATGCTAGATAAAATCGCATTTCTGATTTATTATCAGAGTTAGTGAAGTGTGAGCTTTTCCTCTATTCCTGCAAATAATCAGAGAATGGCGGCTCATTTTCACATGTGCTCAGAGCTAGCTAGTGCCACCACGATAAGTCGCAATGACCCTCTCCTTGGTCACCCCACACGGTAGGTCCTCAGATGTTTGGCCATATGTCACAAAGTTGGCTTCTGAGCTCCACTGTCATCATGGCTGGCTAGGGTTTACTTCCCTCGCTCTTACGTGGCCTCCAACTCCCAGCTGTCCTTCCTACCTCCACCCTCCAGACTCCAGCACCTCTTACACACAATACGGAGGATGCCATGCCTACGCAGAAATGAGCACGCGAAGCCAAGGCCCTCGCACGCTACGAGCTCTGCCAGCATCTGGCAGAGGTCTACACACGTGCCACGCAAAGGATGATGGGGCGCCTGGTTGCACCACAGAGGCTGGTGTGAGGTCTCACAGGGGACGCTCCTGGCTGCGGGAGTTGAAATCTACTCTAGAAGACCCAGTCTGAGATTCAAATATGGACCCTGCCTGATGCTCAGTGGCCCCTGGGACAACTCCTTCCATCTGAGTGACCAACAGGCTGACTCGTGGAGCTCCTCAGAGCCCCAGCAGGGTCTCTGACTCAGGTATCAAGGCATCTCCCAGCCTGCCTGGAATAGCACTGTCTTGGTGCAGCCTTTTCAGGCCTGGATCCAATCAGATCCTTTTAGTCTTCCTGTTTTCTGGGTCCACTGCCCCCAAATCTCTTTAAAAGAATGTAGTTATTGTTGTCCCTGTCACATTCACTAGGCTGGGGAAAAAAAAGCAAACATTTTCTTAAAACCTAGGTAAGCGGATATTTCCTCTTTTTTTTGCCTGTGAGAAAACCGCTCATCTCCACAGCTACACCTCAGCTACCAGTGTGGAGAAAGGGCAAATAAATGAATTGGCCTGTGTTCTAATAAAGTTTATCAAACAAAGCAGGAAATTGGTTCTGGTGTCCTAGCTTGCTGAGCTGTGCTGTGGGCCATGGACACTTCATTATGGAGAAAATACGTGCCGTCTCTGTTGTTATCATACCCCAGGCATTTCCTAGCAGTGGGGAGGTAAGATGAATATTTGATGAATACAGGATCCTGAAAGAACAACTCCACTACCTAACAAATGATGATGGACCCTGAGTGGGACTTGCTAGAGGAAGAGCAATGGGACCTCAAAGTTTGCAGCCCACACCTGCACACAGAGCCAGGGCTGATGAACCATGACCACACCCTTCCGTTAGCTAATTCATGGAAAAGGGAAAAGGGGGAGACTTTATTTGCTTAAATAATAAGATAGGTAGCTACTGTGCTAGGCTTATCTTCTGCTAGCTTAAGCAGGGAAACGGTAACATGTTTTTGCTGTTTTTTTTCTTAACAGTAGTGACTGGGCCAAGATGCTTGGGGTGAGTCTTTCCTGGAGACGCTTCTTCTGGAGGTGTTTCTCCCGGCCACAATGCGTCATTACACCCCAACTCCTGAAATTTAATATGTCCAGCAGGAATAGCAGGCAAAGCGGAGGAATAGCCAGGTAGACCCTGGGGTCCTGATGTTCACAACATATTAGAAGAAAAAAAAAAAAAAAATTCTAAAAACCCAAAAGACAATGGGGCCCAGCAGGATGGCTCAGTGGTCTAAAGTGCCTGCTTAGGAAAGCTTAGGTGGCTGCAGAGACTGTAGTTCGATCCCCAGCACCATATGCTGCGCCAGCCCTGCCCTCAGGACAGGCTGAGCTGGCCATAAAAATAAATAAACAAACAAAAGTTCTGAAACAAGAAAATAAAATAAAATTAAAAATTCTTAAAAATAAAAAAATAAAAACGCAACAGACAAGAAGTGATTTTGATAACATAAACCCATACTAGTTCAGTCCACAGCTTGTACTGAGTTTAATGCTAACTCTGCAAAATAAAGAAATAAATAAACAAACAAGCTCAAAGTAATGTTTCAAACAGACCAATGAGAAGAAAAACAAGACAAGGCAGAAGAAGGAGAGACATGAACAACAGAATAAGCTCAAAAGAAAAGATACCAAGGCATGGAGCCCCAGCTATGGGAAAGAAAGGAATAAGACAGAGAAAAACATATACGAGTAAAGACGCCAGCTCACTGGACTTTCAAGTGAAGATCGGTAAAGAGGAAGAGCAGGCAGGCAAAGCACCACACCTCCATCCATCCCCTGCTCCTTTCCCAAGTCACAATCAGGACAAACACAACCCAAGCATCCCATCATCACGGCTTCAGCTCTCTCGGTTTGATGCTTCTACCGATGCTTCAGATTTACCCTCAGCTCCGTACTACTCAGCACACATGATGTTTAATTTACAACGTGACTCAAATCCATCCTTCCCAAAATGGGAACAAGTGGATCTCTGGAAAGCGCTGCTGTGGATCTCACAAGCATCTCATTCTTTATTTAATCACAGATTTGCTTCCAACGAGCTAATTGTAAGGTAAAAGTTGAAAGTAAAAATAGGAATTAAAACCACCGAGACAGAATCACACTGGCCAAGCCCAGCGACATGAATTTCATAAGACTACAATTTAGACCCCTATGCTTAGAACCAGCGCCAGGGTCATTTTGGAGGGAAGATTTCACTCTAATTAAACAGAGGCCTGCCTCCTAACTCAGCATGATCTTTTGGAACACACGCTTTGTTAAAATAATAACCAGGAGCCTGTTAGGCTGAATTAGCATTTCTTTTACTTTTTGCTTTTATTTTTTTGTACCCTGTTCCACCCACCCTGCAGGCAGGGCTGGAGCAGCAAGTGCTGCTGGGGATTGAAACTCGGTCCCTGAGCACTTGACTAAACTTGCCTAAACAGGTGCTTTAGACTGCTGAGCTATCTCGCTAGCTCCTGAAATACCTTTAGTCTGAGCAAATCAACTCAGTACAAGCTGTAAAAGGAAATTTAAATCCAACCAATCAGAAACTACTAACTAACCTGTACTTAGAGCCTGCACCAATCAGAAAGCATTCAATATCCTCTAACAAGGAAGTTTCCACTTCGACCCAATCAAATACTTTTATTTTGTCTTGCTTCCTGAAAGGACAACTTCCTGTTTCCTCCTTAGCTGCTATTCCCAAGAGCAAAGAGCCAAGCTTCGGGTGCCTGATTCAGGAGTCACTGAGTGGTCAAAAAAACTCATTAAAGTGTTACTGTGCTTAATAAGTTCACCTTTTCATGGTACTAAGTATGCAAAGCATATTTAATGCCTGGATGGCAAAAGTGTGTTAGTATTTTCTTTTTTATCTTCATTTTTGCAGACTCAAAACCTGAGTCAAGCAAACCCATCAGAATACAGACTAACTTTCACAACCAAGGAAGAGCAAACTCTCCTCTCTTTGAGAAACACTCAGGTTTTAGATCTAGTTGTCTGGTTTTTCTTTTCACAGTAATACTGATCAGCCATAAGCTATTATTCTGCACAAACACACACACATACACACACACGATCAAAATATATGGTTAATATTAAAATTTTAAATTTTCATTAGACTAAATGCTCATTTCTATTAACTCCTCTCAAAATATTCTCTTTCTCCATCCATACAACTTAGGTCATTCTTTTGATACTTTCTAAAGCAGAGATGGGAATTTTCTTTCATGGATATCTTTATAAAATGTGTTGAAAACTCTAAGAGTGCCACTGCCAGGTGCCAACCAGTGGAGAAACGGGCCGCCAAGAAACGACACTGAACTCTCAAGCGCTTCTTCACAAGGTCTGATGCCCTCTAAATTCTTGGTCTGCCCTAGGGCAAAATGACCATGAAAGGTAAACATGTCTTACTGAATCAGGATGTACAGGCAACCAGGACAGTGGAACCAAAGATACTCATGAAACAAGACTTCTAGATCTGCTTAATACAGCGGCAAGAGCGGCACCCTCAAAGGGCAGGGCAGTATTTTGAGAATTTGACATTATTATTTATTTATTTATTTATTTATTTATTTATTTTTACCATGGCCAGTAGTTCTTATTTAAACATTCATCCTGTCGGTTGATCACTGTGAATGTGCACCCATGCATGTGGCATCTGATATCTAAAACAATAGACTGACAGTAACAGTGAGTCCAGCACTTGCGTCACGTGACAGCTGGTGTATGATCTGACTTCTATCAGTCAGGCTGGATGTGTGAGGAGACTGAGGCATTTCTGGAAGTGCTTTTCTTGGCACCCGAATATTCTTACCGTTTTCTGATATAGTTTTAATAGAATCAAAATTTTAAAATTTTGAGTACATAAAGCATTGTAATGGGCCAGCCAGATAGCTCAGTGGACTAAAGCACCTTACTTAGGCAGAGTGCAGTGACTTGGGTTTGATCCCCAGCCTTCTGTGCTGGCCTTGCCCGTGTGGTGTGCTGAGAAGGTGATTGTTGCTGGGCATAGTGGTGCACACCTGTAATCTCAGCGCTTGGGAGGCTGAAAACAGAAGCATCACTACAAGCCCAAGCTGAGCGTTGAGAAACTTTAGACCCTGTCCTAAATACATTAAAAAAAAAAAAAAGCATTGTCCTTGTCATCAATATCATCATCCCTTCATGTGAGTATTGGACCTATAGGCTTTGATCCCACCACCACATTCAAAGCAGAGGGTTGGGCCCTGGGCTCCTCAAGGTTCTTATGTGACACTTTAGAGGGTCACCATCCCTGGAACCCATTGGCTGCAAGGCGGTACCTTTGATGAAATGCTCACACTAACACTTCTGGAAAAGACTAGAAACAGAAATGAAGAGAAGAGTAACAAACAAACATACCGAAGGGAAAACCATATTTTAATGGACATGAAGATTATTCGTATCTAGAAAATCCACATTTTGAAACAAACTAAACACCTACAGAAACGCCTATCTTTGTCATGACTGGGTGGCAGAGACCCCTGGTATGGATAAACTGACTGCACTTTTTTCGTTATTATGCTCTGTGAGTTTTGCATTGTTAATTATGGTTACCTTGTAGGAATCCTAGCACAGAATACTTCATGGAGAGTGAGTTAGTTAGCCATCACTTAGGATATCATTTGAAATCAGCCTACAATACATTGTCAAAATTACTAGGTGTGGAATCATTCGGCACCTTCAGAATGAACCTGAAATCTGCAGGTTAGTTCACTAGAAAATAAAAATGATATTGACTGGCTTACATCTATTGCTACAATTCTGTCTCCAGCAAAATTCAGACTAGTGTCTAGTTCACAGAGTATTATTTTTGTCATTATTTCCCCAATTATCAACACCAAGTCCCTGAGTAAGCCATAACATATTCTTCTGTTTAGATTTTCTTCTTTTTCATGCTATGGAAACTGATTTTAGTAAAATTTGTGAGAAAGCATACAGGTTATTCAAAAACCATTATCCAAGGAATAGAAACAAATGCAAATCAGATAATGCAAGTAAACTACTGAAAACCATGAACTGAGCTCATACCTGAAAGTATGGTTTTTTCATTTAGGTCTTACTGTATTTTCCACATTTTCTAAAACAAAGATGCCTAGGTTCAATCTTTAAAATTACAAGTTGTCACTAGTTTTTAAAAAGAGGAGGGTAAGACAAGTTGTGAATGCCAACACACTTAAGGCCATATACAAGACATTCTACACCGTGGAAATGACAACCGTATGAATCCTTCCACACACTGTACGAACTCCAATTCAAGAGCTGCTGGGGCAATGTAGCCACAAACCCCCGACAGTTTTACTTCTAAGCACCACAGACACTCTATTACAAAGAGTGAAAGGCATCTTTAACCGAATTCAACTTCAGAAACATAAAACATCATCCAACAGAGAGTTTCACAATGCCTCGTCTCACTATAAAAAATCTAGAGCATATTCTATTTTTTCTCAGCTCATATTTTTAAACAACGACTGATTTGTGAAACAGGCACCTGTTATCTAAACTTCTCTTGCTAAGTTAAACCTTCCCAAACAGGAATCTGAGGGCTGCACTATTTTTACAGCTTTATACGTGGTTTACCCTCCCCCTCGGCCTTTCCGAGACTAGTTCCGTTGAATTTCCTGGGCAGAATTCCTATTAGTCCTGAAATGCACGTGCACCTAAATGCCAATTTGCGTGTGGCCCCTGTGCTACTTACCGGGATGGTTATTTATCATAGATCATCTCACTTACGCCATGCAACAGCTCAAGTAGGACTGGAACCTATTTGGTTTGTAGTACTGAAGACTGAACTCTAAGCACGTGCATTGAGCTACCCCCCCGCGGGCCCCCCGGCTTTCCTTAATTTGAAACAGGGCGAACTCCATGCAAAAGGGCATGGACAAATCAATTCGTGGAAAGAGGCACCTTGAGTCCTCAGAAGCCCAAAGAGAAGGAGGCTGTGCTGCGTCCTAGAGAAATGAAGCGAGGCCGGCCGCACTGGGAGGCTGACACCTGCTGAGAGGTGATGCGATGCTCTCGGTGAATGTGGCAATGACATGCATGGCTGGCATGCTCACAGGACTGTGAAGGACAGGGAACGGGACAGCTCAGGACCGAGGCGAGATCTGGAGGCGGCTCCTCTCAAGGAGCAGGGACTCCCACACAGAAGGTGTGCTTGTGGGAGCAGGTAGAGAGCCGGTGTTTAAAAAAAAAAACAAAGAAAGAAGGAGACAAGGCCACCAAATCCCGCAGGCAAGGAAGAGCATCTTCTATATTTGTGGAGAGCCCACATGAACACGCCCACTGGAGGGAGCAGGGGGCCCCAGGCAGAAGGACCGCTGAGCCATTCCACATAGCCAGCATTTACTCAGTGAAGCAGCGTACACAGACGATGCTGGCTGTGGCGTGCAAGCCTGGAGGCCGGAGGCAGGCTTGAGGATCCTGCAGCCCACAGTCCAGACTCTGAGTGATGGAATTTGACAGTCAGCCCAGGACATCCCCATGTCTTCCTAGAGGACCAAAGTGAGGGAAAGCTCAGCAAGTAGCCCGGTCCGGTGCACAGCCTCTCAGAACACTCCAAAGGGGCGTGGGCGGCTTGCTCTCGCCAGGCACCAGGCACTAAGCTGACTTCCTTCTGCTCACTGAAAGTCGCATCGCTCTGGTGTCAGGTGGTGGGGGCGGGGTGTGTGCGCAAGGACTCTTTCAGGTTTGAAGGCAGAAGCAGGGATTTTAGAAAGTGACAGTGCTGGTCTAGTGTACCCAGGGTGCAAGCTACATTCAGCTTCTCTGAGGCCCACGTAGGAATTGTATTGCTCCTACAGCTCTAAGAGGTATGTATGATAATCTAACAAATTTGGCTGAAAAAATTAGCTACCTTCAACTGCCAAAGATGCCTTCATTAGACATCATCAAACCTAGACAGGGCATCGTCCTTCAAGTTTAATGTCAATTTTCCTAAGAGACGAATGGAACATGTTCTATGTATGTCATCCTCAAAACATTCTGACGCGATAGGCAATTTGCATGCAGGGACAACTTATCACCAAAGAAGTGACTGTAAATTGGAGGAAGAGGTGTTCAAAACTATCCCAACTGTTTGCCACAACCTCATCTTCCAACTGCAAGAAGGGGTGGGCTGATACAGGCATGTGCAATTCTTTTTCTCCCTTTTTTCATGTATTTGGTTGTTCCAGGGTCTCACTACACAACTTAGACACACGGTGGCCCTCCTGCTTTCAGCCCATGCCCCCAACCCCCGGTGCTGGAATTGTAGGCATGCAGTGCTGGGATTACAGGCATGCACCGCTATGTCCAGGTTCTGTGGTTGGCTCATCATGCAGTGGGTGGTGCTGGCGTGGCATGTGGTACTGGCGATCAAACTCTGGTCCCTGCACTTGCCTAAGCTTGCCTCAAGCAGGCACGTTAGCTTGCTGAGCTATCTCGCTGGCCCTGGAATGTGCCCAACTTGACAGACAGCAGATGAGGACAGAGACCCTGGATTCTCAGTTTGCTGGACAAGGGTCAAGAAGGGTAGTGCAGAAGGCTAAGGAGGGGCTTACGAGGCGCAGGAAGGCTGTGCCGTCTCTAATTGCACTGGAGAAAAACTGTGAAAAGATAGGAACATTGCTAATTTCTGCAGCCCAAAGCCAGGGCGTGGCTCATCTCTGGCAAGCCTCAGGACAGCGCATCTCCCTGCTCCCTGCCTCTGTTTCCTGGTGTCTAAAATACAGGTGTTGCCGGGGAGTCACCTTTCATGGCACAATGGGAGGAACAAGCAGGGGCAGTTCAGGCTAGAAGGGGTGCAGGCACAGGGTCAAGCCCTCGGGGCGCTTGCTCCAAGCACACGTTCTCCCTGTTCTCCACGAGCTGCTTGACACTCACACCATGTTTCATTCAGACTTGAGAACACCCAGCGCACCTCCACTCAGCACGGAGCTCATTTACCGCTGCACAGACGAAAAACGAAGTCCAGAAATATCTGCGGTGGCAAAAGGTAACGTCTCTCACCTTGCTCCTACCACAAGCTCTTTCTGTCCTGGATCAAATGTTAACTGCGAGAAATCCACAGCATTCTTCGCTCTGAACTCCCGCAACCAGGGGCCAATTTCTAAACAGAAAGAATAAATACATGAAAAGATAAAAATGAGTGATTTTTTTTTTTTTTTTCTCCCAGAGAACCACAGAGAGGACACATCATGTAGCAAATATTACACTTGAGGAGAGTTTGGAGATCCCGCAAAGAGGTCAGTAGGGGCCACGGGAGGGTTTTCCTCGGGATGCCACGAAATCACAGGGACAATGTATGACAATTCAGTGCTCAATGCCCGGCAAAGAGCGAGGAAGGCCCTGAAGTGTGGTTGGGATTTACAAGCCAGATGTATTTTCCTCTTGGCTTTGGCTGGGCAGAGAATGACACGGAGCGCACATGATTCATCAACACAGAATGCAAACAAGACTGTTTCCTGTGCAAGTGGCCTGGGAAGGGCTGTGAACTTTGCAAAATCACAGAGGCCCTCCTAGAAGAAAGGATAAAGCTCAGGGGCGCCCCTTGTGGCCTTTCGAATTGGCACCTCCGTTTCCTTCTCCTTGGGGTTCCACATAGGCCTGATGATTAGACTTGTTAAATGCATTCAGTCCTTTCTGGAAGAAAAATCCACAGTTCCTTCTGGGCCTCATCTGCCTTACTATTTTTTTTTTTTTTTTTCTAAGAGAAATCAGAAAATAGCCACTCTATAGGGACGGGTACTTTAGAAGCACTGTTAGCTCCCCTTAGACAGCTTCCAACCCGGAGCCTGATGAACACACAAGGACACAATCTGAAGGATCTACAACGCTGCCCCATGAGCCACTGCTGCAAGTGCTCATAGCTCAAGCCTGGCAACGAAACACTACGAGGTGGGTCGCCTGCCAGTCTGGGAATGCGTTTATTAGTTTCCTTGGCAATTAAGCTTGTTTCTGGGTGGTCTTTATGTTTGCATTTCACATTTTCAGTGATGCCATACCAATTAAACAAGCACGTGACAACTGTCAAATCAATAAAATTATTGATTTTTCAGGACAGGAAATAATTACTTTTAACCAACCCTGACACCAGAAATAGATCTAATATGGAAATATGCCCACAGCCCCAAACATATACTATAGAAACTGCTTTGTAGTAATGAACAAGATAGAGTATTTTTTAATTTTTAATTTTTATTTTTTGTCTGAGACAGGGTCTCTCTATGTAGTTCAGGCTGGCCTTGAGCTCACTTTTGTAGCCCAGGCTGGTCTCGAATTCGCACTGATCCTCCAGCCCTCAGCCTCTTAAGTGCTGGGATTACAGGCGTGCACCACCACACACGGCTAACATAGAGTAGTTTTGATTAATAACTCTGTATGTAACAAAATGTCCTTTATCTTCTACCACTTATTGGGGCAAAAACAAAGTAAGCAAAAGCTAAAGTAGAAAGCTGCATTTGGTTGTGAAATTTTAATGTGTTATTTTTAATGTAGTATTTCATAAAAATTTGTTTTTACGGTCAGGACAATTAAAACAAAATATGCATAACAAGATATGTACAAGGCTCTGGAGCTATAAAATATTAATGAACAATCCTTCAAAAGCTTGTAATTTAGTTGGGGAAACAACGTCTTCTTTAAAATGGCATTTATAAATACAAGGTGTTTTATAAAGTTTAGTAGAGTTACAGGGATCACCCAAAACATATAAAGAATTTAGGAACAGTGCAAGGAAAAATGTGCCCAGACTCACAGGAGGGACACATGCCCTAGAGGGACGAGTAAAGAGAGCAACGCGGGAACACAGCGCCCCCTGCGGCCCCAGTTGGAAGAGTTCCTCTTTAATTAGCCAATTTCTCCCTTTCCGGGGAAGCTGATATCCAACCGCCACCATGCCTGTTTGCTCGCTGCATGCCTGCCCCTCCGAGTGGTGAATGCTGAATGCGATGGACACAGCACACGTGCAAAGTGGGCACCAGCATGAGGCAGTGGATTCAGAAGAAGGAGGATGCAAAGGAAGGGCGGGGTAGGGACAACGTACCAGTAACTCAAGAAACAGGCAGGAAATAGAATAGAGAGGCGTACTGCAAACTGTAGGAAAGCTGGCTTACGAGCTCAGAACTGATCGTGTACGTGGTAGCATCCAAGATCTGACTCATCGTGAAACACCTGGCTCTTTGATTTATGCGCCCTACGGATATGAATGAGCTATTCATAGAAAAGGTGGTTTGAAAAGTGTGGTGAGTATAGGCAAGAACATTACATACAAAAAAAAAAAAATATGCATAGCACTCAGGATGCATGTATGAAGACACAGTGGAAAAGGAAGATGTGCTGAGGTAGCATCATTAGGCAGATTGGTGTTGGAAGGTCAAGTTAAGGGGAAATTAAAGGAAACAGAAGCTTCCACAGGAGATGAAGAGGATCAGGATGATGCAGGCACGGACACAAGGGGCTCAGGCTGGGCTGAGAGGCAGTTGTGGACGCAGTGCAAAGATGAAGCTATGCCACACCAGATGCATCCCAATGGCAGGCAAGTCTCAGCCGCCTCTAACCATTCCTAAGACCTGGAGTGGTCCACAAAGAAGTTTAAATTCAGAGTTGTATTGCTCAGAGAGAAAACTCAGGAGCAAGGAGCACTCCAGGGCTGGTGGGCCTACGTTCCACTCCACTATCCACAGCCCTGGCCACCAGAGCTGAGCCACAGGCTTGCTTCACACAGTTGGATGCAAGAGGAAGAGAGCGTTAAGGGCTGACCCTGATGCCTAGAAAGGTGAGCTACGTAAGGAGAGAAAAGGCTGAACGTGCAAAAGCAGTCTATTTCCTGTGTGCTCCGCTTTAATTTTAGTTAGAGGAACTGGAAGAGAGTGGACAGTGGGAACCAGGATGATGACACGTACTTTAAGTTCAAGTTATCATCCTAAGTAACAAGAGAACAACATATGACCTCGAAGAAGAAAGTTCTGTCAATATTGTTTGGTTTTCCTTATTTAATATTCCAATGCACTTGAGGAAGCAGACTATACTTTTCAGGCCAATACTCCATTAAAGCTCGATAAGCTACACAGTTGCTTTTGTTTCCATTTTCCAGTGCATTCCTGCAGGCCAGCCTATTTCTGGTTACCCTATCGCATGGCCTTGGGTCTTTGATCTCATGAGGATCCTGGCAGAAAGGTTTGTGCCATCCTATTTCCCTAACTGAAAATGCCTCCACATGGTCCCGATTCCCTCCATGTTCCCTTGAGGTAGGAGTCCAGATAGCTCTTTGCTCTGGAAGCACCACGCCTCCACCCTGCTCCAGTCACCTCACCTCTCACCCTTTTAGTTTCTTCTCTGGGTGACACCCTTTCCTTTTCTCTAGAATCCACATCAGCCAAGCTTTTCTCCTCCAGGGAAGTCTTTCCATTTCTCTCTACTTTTAAAATGTTTTATATTATATTTTATTACATTCATTGGGTATCAAAGACACCCACAATACATCCTTCAGGACAATACAACCAGAAGATAATAAGCTCAGTTTTATGTACAAACATCACCAAATCTTTCAGGAATATGTGATCCCAACTTTACATAAGTTATTTCGGACACACAGGTAACACTTTGCAACTTGGTTTGAGGTATAATTATTCTTTAAGAGTAAGGTTTGATGAATGACATTATGAAAAAGCAAATTCATAGCTCAATCTCTTCTAAAAACATTGCTGAAAACACTCCGAGTAGTATTACCAAGTGAAATGCATGTGTTTCTACATCCATAGTTGTGCACATGACACACGGTACTTCACCCCAGAGAACAAAGATGGCCCAACGTCTGTAGCGTGAACAATTCCATCAGTGCAATTCACCAGTACAGTAATGGAGGTTAAAGAGTGCAGGGGGAAGCTATCACTACTTCTTTGTAAGCAATGAGGACACAAACATACGAAAAAGAAGCTCTAGGAGAGCTCAAGTTCAGGTAAGGAAAAGGGGGCAAGGATATAAATGCCAAGCATTGGTGGGGAGCATGCTAGCTATCAAAGGAGACCAGAGAGAGGAAAGAGACTGTATGGGGCCCATGGTGCATGGAAAATTGAGATTTAACTTTCAACATTACACCAGGTGTGGTGGTGCATGCCTGTAATGCCAGCACTTGGGAGGCTGAGGCAGGAGTTTGAGAAGAGCTTGGGCTACAAAAGTGAGCTCAAGTCCAGCCTGAACTGCATAATAACAACTTGTCTCAAAACAACACCAAATAAATAAATTAATAATAATAATAACAATTATTATTATTATTATTGTTATTATAAACTGCTCCATAAAGAATAGCTAAATAACTTTCAGTAACATTAGTTTGCTTGTTGACCACAAGTAAAAGCTTGGTCTCTCTCCTCTATCCCTCTCATATTATCACTGAAAAACTAATGGTGACATGGAAATAAAGCAGCCACTACATCACTGATTGCAAGCAACAGAGAATTTATAACTTCTAACTGAGCACTTTGTAAGGGATTTGCAGTGTGTGCTGTTAACCATCCTACATAATTCAACTTTACCACAAATATGATCATTTTTTTCTACCACAAAATAGGGGCATTGATACATATTTGTCCTTGCTATAGTATAACACAAGTTCCTGCATGATTATACTCTCAATATTTTAGCCAAAGTATAGTGATGCATTTTTAAAAAGAGCTCAGCCTTCCTTCTTCAATAGAAAATATTTTTCCAACATATGTTGGTATTAATAAATGTGGTCCTAGATAATTGGGCAACATAAGCTGGCTAGATAGAAGGATATTAGTGCTCTCTACCAGCCCCCCCCCCCAAAAAAATAAATAAAATAAAATAAAAAAGAGAGAAAAAAAAACACAGGAAAAATGGGAGAAAGTGTTGTTATAAAAAGAATTTAGCAAACACTCTAAAGATAGCCATGATAATGATGTTTTTGAAGTCTGAGAAAGAGTACCACAGAGATAAGGCTGCAGAAAAGCAGAGCTCACCCACAGTGGTCACCCCCAAACCGGAGGGGTTGCCCTGCCATGCACTGGACCCTGCAATGCTGTTCATCCCTAGGGCGGCTTGACTTGGGGACATAGAAAGGGGACTTCCCAGGGAAACACGGAGCATCTGGGGTATCCCTAGGCTTCGCCTTCGCTCCTTCAGACTTCATTGTAAATGCCAGGAAAGGGCAACTCCCAAACTTCTATGGAAACTTGAAATCTACACTGTGAACAACACTGCAGAGTGAATATGGGGGGTAAAGACTGTGATGAGCCAAGGAAGCTCACGGGGACACAGAGGCGCAAATGCCAGCTGCAGCTGGTGCCTGCTAGTTCTCCCGCAATTGCATAAGGAGTTTAACCAACATAATATATTACATACGGAAATACTATGACATCACTAAAGCAGCTCAGAAATAGCTAATATTTACACAGCATATGACATATGTTTGATGCTATCTTCTGCACTTCATATGCATTAATGTCTTGATCCCTGTATTACCCAGACCTTCCTTATTAATTCTAGATGAGAAAACTGAGGCATAGCAAGGTTTACTCTTGCCAAGGTTAATGGCTGCTAAAATATAAAGCCAGTCAATGATTTAGGTGATGTGAACCATTTATATTATGTTACTAGACTATAGCAAATATAAAATGTAGTTTCCTACACATTACATTTGGAAAGTAAAAAAAAAGAAAGTCAATGACTTCTTTGAGAGCAAGTTTATTCTCACTGATGTCAAACAAAATTGCTGCCCACTCAGTTTTCTTCTTTATTAACATCAGTTTTCAACTATACACTAAAGAAAAATGTTTATCATTTTCTTTAGTGAAATCCTGTATTGTTTCTATTTTTTAATTCTTTTCAGAATATGAAAAATGAAAAAGTTTGATAAACCATAATATCTATGAAGAATAATATACAGTTAAAAGAAAGGTAGGCTCCCAAGGTCGGACTACTTGAGCTCTATGCACCATGTGTATTCCTTCTGTTGTTGAGAATATTAACCATGCTGATAGTCACAGGATCTACAGGAAGAGACATTTACCTCTCGCTAGGTGTCTACAGGACAAGTGTCTAATGTCAGTGTAGAAAAAACAAAAAAATGTGCTCTCCTATTTGGTTGAAGTGCATACTATTCCAGAACGAGCAGGTGGGGATGGTAGAGGCAGAGCAGAACTGCCAGGCTTCTAAGTAGCAAAGCTACTGTGTTCTGATGAGGAAAAGGGCAATTGCTGCCCTAAAAACGCTAAGGCTGGACATCCACCTCATGAAGAAACCGAAACCACAATGAGGTGCAGAGTGGCCTCCATAGAAGATTCTAGAAGTTGTCTTGTTACCTTTCCCTAAGCTGTGAGAAGAACCATCTTTCCTCGAAGATATCTGTTACACCTAGGACTCCTGGCAGTTGACTTGAGTCTCCCTTCCAGGGACTCCATTCTTTCAGCCCATTTCATCAACCATCATATTGATGCAATCTCAGGTAAAACTATGACTAAATCACAAGGGAGAGGAATTCCGAAAGCTCTCTGATGAGGAAGAGGCCCGCGGGTCTCTACCGGCTGGTGCCACGGCCCTTTATCTCCTGCACTTCTCTTACCTTTGCTTGCCAGCCTGCATCGCCGGGCCTGACTCTCTGACAAGCACTTGGCAGAAGGCAGCTCAGTCTGAGCAATTAATCAGCGGCACCCGTGCCAAGCTTCACCCCTCAGCTATGCTACGTCAGGACCTCGGCCACCCAGGCTCGCTTGGAAATTCTTTAAAGGATCAGAATAAATTCAGCCCCATAATTCCAGGTTTGCATCCAGCCAGTACAAAGCACCTCATGAGAAGAACATCAGCACACTCACAGGCATATGAAATACGCTCATCAAAAACTATTTCTCGGCACAACTGGCAGCGCTTACTTACACTTATTTAATGGTACTAGGTACTTACTTGGTTTCAGGAACTACATCAGATACTTTCACATGTTAAGTATTTGTTCACAAATATTTCCTAACACACAAAAAAGAATCTAAGTTATATTACATGGGGGAAGAAAACATCCCAAGACATTGACAAATGGATCATCCTGCCACAAGCAACCCAAGGGGTAAGTGCCTAAGCTGGCCTGAAAACCAAGGCTAGGACTATGGAAACTATCTTCACAAGATCTGAACTGAAAAAGTTCCTAAGGAACACATTAATACTTCGTCGTGATTTGTCAAGAACTCACTAAGCAGAAAGGGTAGTTTCCAGCCACTAAGGGGAAGCAGAACTTTCAAGAAGGGAAGCAGACCCTTTAAGAAGGAGGGCAGCCCTGTCACAGGCCAGGCAGAGAATAGCGGTCTCCAAAGAAAAGACAAAAAAGCAGGATCCTTGAAAGGCAGCAAGCTGACCAGAAAAGTGCCAGCAGTAGAGAGCTCATTTCCGTCATGTCTTCTTCCAAGATGGACCTGGGTTACTTTAGCCAGTGGGGACCTGGGCAACAGAGAGACTGTAATTTAGCATTGTCAGAGTGCTAGGGTTGGAACAAAGCTTTGCTCCAAGTACACAATTCTCAATTGTTGTTACTAAAATTCTTATCTAACATGCAGTCAAGTCCAAGCAGGTGCTATGAGGAGGTGACTTCCAGCAACCCAGTCCCTGGCTTTAGAGTTGATGTCGCTGTCACCTGAGGACAGGCATGACCCAACCCAGCTCTCAGACAGTTAAGCAGAGGCTGAATATCTCAGTTCTTTTGACTCCTTTGTCAAGCTTCTATTTTCCCATCCTTGCAGTAGCAAGTAATTGAAATATGAATGCCAAGGGCGATTAATTATAGCCAGACTCATCTGAATAAATAAAGCTTTTTACACAGTAATATTTTAAATTTCCAAATTTATCCTTATGTATATAATGATATAGATATAGAAAGGAATAGGAAAATAGAGGGATAAATATACACATAATACACATGTGTGTGCATCAGTGTACATTTTGCAGAAGTGTATATGAAAGGCTACTGAATAGTGCAGGCATTGAAGATTGTATGTCATCAAAAATAATATAAAATGGTCACAAAAATCACCATGGAAAATGATCAAACATCCCATGTATGTGACTTGTTTCTCTGAAGTGAAACAAAAATGCTAAAATGCAACCATTGATGGAAATTAAGACATTATATATCAGTACAAAACTCAACATAACAGGAAAAGATAAAGGGCCTTTCATTTCTATTTAGCATGGTACAGATACAGAGGATTCCAACAGTGTCGGAAGTCCTGCACCATATGGTTCTGGAAGGGTCCGCTGTCTGCCTATGTGAGCCTAGGGTACTGTCCAGCCTCCTTGTGGCTGTTCTGTGCTGCCCAAGAACACATCCTGAGAATGGTAGTGTGCAGGAAGGCCGTCCAGGTATGAAGCCTGCTCTCCACTTTTCTGGAGCAGCCTGCAAGAGGCCTGTGCCTCCCTGCTTCGGTTCCCTGCTTCACAACAGAATGGGGATGCTTCCCAACAGCGCTACTCTCAAACCACTGACTGTTCTCTTTTCTTTCTTTTAATAAGAAATAACAAGGTCACATTTTCAAAAATTTATTAGTAGTACATTCCCAATAATTGATACAATGCATATTGTTGTCCTCATAGTAGTTATACAGAGCACAGGAAATAGATATGATCATTTTTCTAATCATTGTTGGCACAAAAATTACTTTTCATTGAACTAAGAGAGTAGTTGTATACATAGTCCAGTATTCCATAATCGCAGTGGGTTATTGGTAGAACTGGAAATGTCAGAAGCTATTGACTTGAGGCTTTTACAACTCAGCATACTAACCTAGCTTTACATTTTATGCTTCATGGTTAAACTTTTCTGCTCAGTGGTTAAGTGTAAGGTAAAGCAAGTCCTGTATAACAAAACATGTAACTTTTGTATCTTCCAAGGTAAATCAAATCCCCTCAGGATTTATTTTGAAACCATATACAAGCTTTGTAGAACTATTGTCAGTGTGAGCCAACTGGATGAGTCATGGCCATTCCTCGACCAATTTGCTCTCTCTGAAGGCCGCAAAGAATGTTTTCTCTCTAGCTGACTCCTCTTAGGCACACTATACATCACATATCCTTTTTCTCTGTGGTCCCATAATCTCCCTGAACAGAAAATTTGGAAAACCACTGAGTTATAGGATGTTATAACACTGGTTCTCTTATGTCCTGAGTCCTCACTGACCTTGAAGAACCAAGGCCAAAATATTGGCGATCCTTGTAGCCCTTCCTTTTCTCTAATTTTTGGTCTGTAAACTTACATTCTTAATCCTGCAGAAGAGAAATTTCATGATACTATTGCTCTATTACATAGGTACTTGACCTTAACATCACTGTCTTTCTGAATATGAAATATTTTACACTGAACTTGGAATTGGTATTTTCCATCAATCATTGATATTCTAATAAATTCCTATACAATGTGATAAAACAGTTATACATTTTTACACAGGCATTTAGAAATGTAAGTACATACAAAATTGTATCTGGTCCATCTTATGGCATTTTTCCTAGTCTCTTACTCTCATTTAATACATTTTTGTTTTCTTGTAAACCAATTATTTACTTGAGAGTATGGCAGTAACTGAAATTATATTAGAAGCAGCACAAATCTGAAAGACAAGAATAACAGGCATTCCAAGCATAATGTTAGTGTTACCCATTGCTATCTTCGGTGTGAAAAATATTTTGGTGTTCCTTGGGATGATTATTAACCCATCCTGTGTATGTAAGTGCATGGTTTTACTCTTGCCATGTTTCCTATCTTTTCTGTTTGAACTCATTTCATTGTTTCACTCTTAAGTTCTTGGTTTCCTTTTGGCTGTGTTATGCCTTAGCATTTTTATTTCTTCTTTGGAGTTCTTAAACTAGGGAAACTGTATGATATTTACCCATGTGGGTCTGGTTTATTTCACTTATGAGAATATATTCAAGATACATCCACTTCTATACGAAGTCTTCCAGTTTATCATTCTTTATAGCTGAATGATATTCCCTGCATAAAAATACTGCAACTTTTTCAACCATTCTTCAGATGATGAACATTTTGGTTGTTTCCAATATTTGACTATCACAAATTGCTCTGCTATGAACGTAAGTGCACAGATATCACTATGATATGACATTTTCAGTTCTTTTTGGAAAATTCCCAGTAGGGAGACAGCTTGACTGAGATTTCCAGTTCTAGTTTTTTAAGGAGTCTCCACACTGTTTTTTCCACAATGGTTACACCAGTCTGCATTCACACCAGCAGTGGAGAAGGGTTGCTTTTTTCCCACAGCCTCTCCAACATTTGTTGTTAGATGATTTCTTTATGATAACCATTCTTTATGGAGTGCAATAATATCTAAGTGTTGTTTTAATTTGCATTTTAAGAATGTCTAGAGATGTGGAGGATTTCTTCATGTATTTCTAGATTTGTTGAATTTCTTTCTCTGAGAAGTGTGTGTTCATCTCAGATATCCCTTTCTGAACTGGATTTTGTTTATTAGTTCATCATAAATTCTAGAAATAATACCTTTGTCTGAATATTTACTAGTTAAAAGTTGTTTGAAATTTGTGGGCTGCCTTTCACTCTGTTGGTAATTTCTTTTGATGTGAAAACAACTTCTCAGCCAGAGGAGATCCCAACTGTTGATTCTTTCCAGTGTTAAACGTGTATTTTGATTTTTGTCCATGAACTCTATGCCTGCCCTGATGTCTTGAAGATTTCCTCTCACTTTCTCTTGCAGATTTAGTGTTTCTCTTTGAATATTTAGATCTTTAATCCATTCTCACTTTAGTGTAGTACACGGTGATATACCTGAGTCGAGTTTTAGTTTTCAGCGTGTAGAGATCCAGTTTTTCCAGCACCATCTGTTAAAGTGGCTATCTTTTTTGAGTAAACATGTTTGGCTCTTTTGTCGAAGATTAAGGTGGCTGAGTGTGTTTGTATTTTCTTCTGCATATTCTAAGGTATTACACTGATTCTGAGGTCTATCGTTTTGCCAGTGCTATGCTGATTTCAACACAGTAACTCTACAGTATAGCTTTGTGTCAGGAATTATGATGCCTCCTGCCATATCTTTGTAGCCCAGGATTGTCTTTGCAATTCCAGGTTTTTTCTGGTGCCAAATATATTTGAGGAATGATTCCTCCAGGTCTGTGAAGTATGTTGATGGTATTTTGATAGGGATTGAACTGAATCTGTATAACAGTTTAGGGAGTATGGCTATCTTCACAATGTTCATCTTACCTATTCAGGAGCAGGGAATATTTTTCCATTTTCTGAAATCCTGTAGGATCTCTTTTTTTCTGAGTACTGTAGTTTCCACTGAATAGATCTTTTACATCTTTAGATTAATTCTTAAGTATTTCATTTTGTTTTTCTTTTGGTGTCATTGTAAAAGGTACTGTTTCTCTAATTTCTGTCTCAGTGTGTTTGTTATCTCTGTAGAGGAATGCTATTAACTTTTGTATGTGAACTTTGTATCTTGCTATGCTCCTGAACTTGTGCACTAATTCTAGTAGCTTCCTCATGGAGTTCTTTGGGTCTTCCAAATAGATTATCGTGTCATCTGCAAATAATGATAATTTAACCACTTCTTTACCTATTCTTTTTCCTGTTTTTCTTTCTCTTGTCTAACGGCTGTAGCTAATGATTCCAGAACAGTATTGAATAGGAATGGTGATGGAGGACAACCTTGTCTTGTACCAGATTTTAGAGTAAAAGACTTCAGGTTTTCCCCAATTAGAATTACGGTAGCTGTTGGATTGTCATAGATAGCTCCTATCAGATAGAGGTAGAGGCCCTCTATTTCAATTTTCTGTATGATTTTGAACATGAATGAATGTTGGAATTTGTCAAAAGCCTTTTCTCTATCGATTGAGATGATCATGTGATTTTTCGCTTTGGCTCTATTGATATAGTGTTACATTTATAGATTTGCTTATATTAAACCATCCTTGCATTCCTGGGATGAGTCCTTTCTGGTCATGTTGTATAATCTTTTTGATGATTTGATGTATTATAGTGGTAAGAATTTTATTCAGAAACTTTTTCTCTATGTTCGTGAGAGACATTGGCCTGCACTTCTCTTTCTCAGTTGCATCTCTCTCTGGTTTTGGTATCAGTGTAATACCTGCCTCTAGGAATGATTTTGGAAGAATTGCTTCCTTTTCAATTTCATCAAAGAGTTTGAAGGGTATTAGGATTATGTCTTCTTTAAATTTATTGTAGAATTCATTGATGAATCCTTCAGGACCTGGACTTTATTGCGTCAGTAGGCTTTTTATTACATTTTGTATTTCATCGGTAGTTATTGGGTTATTGGGAGTTATATCTTCTTGATTAAATTTTTGTACTTTGTACCTTTCTAGGAAACTGATCATTTCATCTGTGTCTTCAACTCTGTGAAAGTAAAGATTCTGAGAGGAGCTATTTATGATCATCTGAACCTCTCCTGGGTCTGTGGTAATTTCACCCTTTTCATTCCTGATTGCTTGAATTTGAGTACTTTCTTGCCTCTTCTTGATGAGGTTAGCTAGGAGCTTATCAATTTTATTCAATCTTTCAAAGAACCAGCTTTTTGATTCATCAATTCTTTGTATTGTTTTCTTCGTCTCCATTGAATTAATTTCTGCTGTAGTGTTTAAAATTCCTTCCCTTATTTGGCCTTTGCATTTCATTTGCTCTTCCTTTTCTAGTCAGTTTAGGTGTAGAGTAAGAGTATTTATTTGTGCCCATTCTGTTTTCTTAATGTATGTGTTCCAAGCTGTAAATTTTCCTCTAAGCATTGTTTCCACTGCATCCCATAAATTCGGGTAGGCTATGCTTAACTTTTCATTACATTGTAAACATTGTTTAATCTCTTATTAATTTTACCTATAATACACTGATTTCTCAGAAGGGTGTTGTTTAATTTCCATGTATCTCTAGAGTTCTTGTGGTTTCTTTTGTCATTTATTTCCAGTTTCATTGCACTGTGGTCAGATAATATACGTGGAATAATTACTGTTTTCCTGCATATACTTAAGCATGACCTATGTACTCATACGTAGTTTGTTTTTGAAAATATCCTCCGTGCAGCTGAAAAAAATGTGTATTCAGAAGTGGTTTGGTGTAATATTCTGTGCACACGAAGTACAGTTGTTCCAAGAACTGGTTTAGTTCTGGTTCTTCTTTGCTAACGTTTTTGTGTGCTTGACCTATCTTTTTGGAATAAAGGGGTATTAAGGTCTCCTCTTCAGATTGTGGTATTGGATATTAGATTTTCCATGTCCCTTAAGATTTGTCTTATATAGCTTGGTGCCCCGTGTTGGGTGCATACAAATTTGTAAGTGTTACCACTTCATCTTGAGTTTTTTCCCCTAACCAGTATGTAGTGGCCTTCTTTATTTCATTTGATCAATCTTGGTTTAAAGTTTAGACTGTCTGCAAACAGGATTGCTACCCCTGCTTTGTTTTGAGGTACTGGGCCATGTAGTATTGTTTTCCATTCTTTAACTTTTAGCCTTTGAGTTTCTTTATGAGTTATGTGTGTTTCTTGTGTACAGCATATTACTTGAGATGCTACTAATGCAGAGATTTTGGCTGCATGATCCCCATTTTCATGTATGGTAGTGTCTCCTATATTGGTTGTGGGTGGTCTTGGGGCCCGAGATTATATTTTGCTCCTTGTCTGTATCATTCTGTGTAGCAGTGATCGCTGACCTTTGCTGCAGAACTTTGTGAAGTCATACCATTAACAACCACTGAAACTTGGGTCTAGATCTACCAACTTTGGTCTTGTCCAGATGCGCCTGGCTGGCTGTGACTACTCAGCTTCTTCCTGGTTGAGCTTTTGGATGAGAACACGCTGTGCTCCTCTGGCAAGATACTCAGCTCCTAGATTAGCTGGTGGTGACCGACCCCCAGCCTCTCTGCAGGGAATTTTGCTGCAGGGTTCCACAGCAGATGCTGGATCTGGGTTCTGAGAGAGGTAGAGTTTCCAGTGATCCAGGGGTGCACTCCTAGTTGGCGTTCCTGCCTATGTTCCCACCAGTCATGAACTATGGGAAGGGGCTGAGTTCCAGTGGTGTGGCAGGGGCCCGTAGGCTGTGAGGTCCTACATGCGCACCCACTGGTTGGTTGGTTGATCAGTCAGCCAGGGCTGCTGTGGGTCAGGACTCGGTTTTGGTGGCAGTGTAGGGATGCAGGCTGAGAGGTCCTACCTGCATGCCCGCTGGTTGGTCCGGGCTGCTGTGGGCAGGGGCCAAGTTCCAGTGGAGGGGTATTACTGGCGACCTGCTGGTTGGTTGGCTGGTTGGTCCGTCGGGCTGCTGTGGGCCAGGGCTCAGTTCTGGTGGCGGTGCAGGGACTGTAGGCCAAGAGGTTCTGCCTCAGTTCTTGTGCTTGCTGATCAATCCCAGCTGCTAAGGGCAGGGGCCAAGTTCTGGTGGAGGTTCAGTGGGGCTGCAGGCTGACGGGTGTTGCCTGCATGCCCGCCAGTCATTCGGTCAATAGGGGCTGAGTTATTGAAGGTTTCAGCTCTTACTCAGCTGATTCCAAGGCAGACTAGCCAACCGCAAACTGTTTGAGTAAAGAAAAACTAGCAGTTTTTCGGTTCCTAAGAAATCCCAAGATGCAGGCAGCCCAAGGTGCAGCGGTGAAACTTAAAAATCTGAGAAACACAGTTTGAGGATGCGGATGTGGAGGCGGTGAGTTTATTTTTTGGCACTGTAACCCAACCCTAGGGAGATCTGACGGAGTGCTTTACTATTACTCCACCCTGTCACTTCCTGCCTGGGTGCCTGGCCATATGACAAATACTTGGGCAGCTCAGCATCTCAGTGTGTGTTAGATGACATCGGAGCTACTGTGGCCTGCACCTTTCTGAGTGACTCCAGGTTCCCTCCCCACACCAGGCCAGGTGAGACGAGCCACTAACGGAAAATTCTCAGTAAGCCAGGCTCAAAATGGGACTCGTGGGTTGTTACGCTTTGTGCGTACTTGTCCCCCAAAGCCTCATGTAGTCATGGGGCAGGGACTTCTACTAGACTTTGAGACTAATTCATGATCCACTGGGATTATGTGTTTTAGTACTGCTGGGATTATGGGTCTGAATACTGCTGGAATTATGGGTATGGTCTGAGGCAGATATTCTGAGGCAGAGAGTCCGAATGTATTATAAAGAGAGACAGAAACAGATTCTCTTTCTCTCTGTTGCCTTTCTGTTGCTGTCTTTTGCCCTGGTTGGTCGGTCGCCTCTGTCGCCATCTTGTTGCTGTTCCCGCTGCCATGAGCTGCTGCTCTCTGCCCTGTTCCACTCAGCCTTGGGCCAGCAAAATATAGACTAAAACCTCCAGTAACTGTGAGCTAAACATACCTTTCCTTCCCTCATTTTGGGTGTCAGGTATTTGTCCCAGCAATGAGAGAAGCGTAACTGATACAGGGGTAGAGTTGCCTTCCTTCGTGCAGATAAAGTTTTAAATCTTGACAACTTCTTATATTGGCTTTCTATCACTATAACAAAATATCTGAGGAGATGGGAGATGTACTCAACAGGAGGAAAGGTTCATGGTGTTGGAAACAGCCACAACACCAATGCTACTCCCACACCAGGGCACACGACCAGTGATCTAATTGCCTTCCACTGAGCTTTCCTCCTCAAGGTGCCACTGCTCCCCAAATGCCCAATCGGTAGAGACCATGATGCCAACACATGGACTTTGTGGGACACTTCCTTTTCAACTATACTACTTCCGGTTTCATTAAACCATCTGAAACAATTAATTAGGCTAAGGATCACAGTGACCCGTGGCTGGTTTTTACTACTAGGTAATGTGCACAAGAAACACTTTGTATTCATCTATCAAGGAGGACAGACTTTTTTCAATTTAAATAATTATGCAAAACTCATATGCAAATTAGACAAGACCCTCAAGCTCCTGGACTGTGACCAGCTTGCCGTCCAGGTTGCCAGGCCAGCACCCAGCCTGTCTCTGCCTTAAACGCGGCATGGCTTGTAAGGAGCCTGCACTGTCTCTAGGTAACTCACCTCTGCAGCAGGGTTTGAATCTTGACTCCAACCTGCAGCATATGCCTTCAAGTTATAAAATCTAATTGCACAATCTTAATGTTGTGCCAGAGGACATTAAAAAGTAATTTACTTTAGATTTATGACACTGGCATGCAAAAAATGTTAACACAACTAAAATGGTAAAAATGAACAATTTCTATTCAGTGGGCCCTAAGACTTTTCTAGGAGTGGGCCAAAGGACGCACTGGATGAGGTGATACCCAGAAGTCCAACAGGGTTACGTAGAGCCACCTACTGCGGGGGGACTGCGGGGACTGCAGAGGACCGGTGCAGAGACTTGTCAGTATAGAATGAAGCATGCTTCTTGCTTCTGCTACCTAGTCAGAAGCACCACAGCTCAGTTTAAAGAAAATCAATAATTTGCTGAAGCTAATAATTTCTTTTTTTCTATTTTCACAATTCATGATCAGCTTTTCTATCTCTTTGATATTAAAAATCCTTAAGTTGTAATGCAGTCTGCTGCCTCTACAGACCTCAGAATTCAGAAGAAGGCAGCCACAAAAATTTAAGACGAGCCAGGGCTGCACAGTGAGCATTCACTGCTTGAAGGAAGGACTAATAAGCCCCACAGTGCCCTCTCTCCAGAACTAGAAACTGTATCTATGCCGCAGAGCCAGGCTATATTTTCTGAGACTGACTCAGAGTTCCAGGAAATATGTATTAAGGAGATACGCACCAAAATATTGAGACATGATGAAAATTAATTATGTAGCCAACAACCACTGACTGAGCACGTGCTACATAAGTGAACTTCCTGTAGTTAGTGGAACACGAAGTCATGGAAAACACCTCTGCCTTCAGGAGGCTCGTAATTTAACTACGAGCACCGCAGACACTCAAGAAAACCAAAGTGGAAATAAAGACTATCTGGCGAGCTCTGCTCCAGACCCATTCTCTGCAGTGATGCTATCCCATCAAAATACCAGAGGAAGTGCATATGCAATTGAAAACGGTCTAATGGCTGAGATGGAGAAAGGAAGAAGATATCCTGTATACGTGTATAAGCTCCTGAAATAAAGGTGATCATTATGTGCTACAACTATGCTCTAATAAACATGTGTTTAAAAGAGAAAAAATAGAGGTTTGTTTAGTGAGCTCAACCTATTAGCAAAATGAACATTATCAAGCTCTCATCGCTGTAGATGCCTTCTACATACCTCAAATCCCCAAGACACCTTGCATTTCCTTTTCTTCTCAAATATGCTGGCCAAACTTCAGCTCCTCAGTAGCTGGACATGGCTCTGGGCCACTCCGTGCATGGTGACCACCCAAGACATTAGGAGCAGCATTCCGTGGAAACTAAAAGGCTTTGTTTTGCTATCACGAAACTGGAAATCAAGTTAATTCTGAGTTTCCTCAGCTGCCACACCATACAACAAAGCTGTCTTTCCTTCTTCAAATTCATTAATGGAAATAACATGGTCCATGCCTTTGGGGATCTGGATTTGACTCGCAGGCATAGAAGGGTTTACCTAGTGTTGATCAAGTGAGAGACGTTTCAGGAGCAAGATGATTCAGCGGATCTGGAGGATTTGAAATATTGGTTTTGGCCAGTTTTTCAATTGTTTTTTGCCTGCTTTCTCATGATACCTCTCGTCCCTCACAAAGGCTTCCCTGGTAAGAGTTGCTTCTCTGCCTTAGAGCCATGAGTCAGAACATGGAGGCCACACCAGACCTGCACATGCTCATTCTGCATTTGTAAGGCTAGAAATGAAGAGCCTGGGGTCAGCCCGGTAGTTGCTCCACACCAACCCACAAGAGAAACCCTGTATACCAAAATGAAGGAAGGCTTCTCCTGATAATATTACATACAATGTGTAAGCTGTCATTTGTGGGAGAATTAATTACTGTCCAAATGACATTAGTTGACTAAAATACATGGAATGTTATTTCAGAGTCTCTCTTGCACTGTGTCTCAAGTGCCTGGTATGCCTGTAAATTGTGATCAGTGTACAACACTACCACTGCAACAAAATGGTCAGGACATGTAGTTGCTCTTCTTAATACTATGAGGTCTTCCAGCGAATTAGCAAACGTGGGTAGAGTGAGGAGGATCCCTGATTCAGAGGTCATGTCTCTTCTGATGATAGGTACAGTAAATAAAATAATCAAACCCACGACAAATATCCCTGAAACATATTTAATTGCACAAATCAATATGTAAAAACACATATTGATTTGAAAGAGTCCGAAACACAAGAGAATCATTTGCCCTTAGGAGTTTCCTAACTGGCTAACCAGAATCCCTGTGTTCGCTTGAATAGCATCACAATCCCTCAGGTGACCACCCCACTTCCTGGGCAAAGGTAAAGTCTTTCATAGGGTCAGGTGTGTGAGACTGTTTGCATGATACATGTACTAAGCATGGCTGGAAACCGGGCTGGTGCCACATGCTGGGCCAGCACGCTCTTCCCACATTCTACACCACCAGCCCACCCCACTTTTGTTGAGGAGCGTGGTAAGAAGTGTCTTGCACTTACTCCTTTGTACTTTGGAGTCTCCCATGGAAAGAGAAACACTCCCGACAGATCGAGGAAATCAGTGGCTATGTGGCTCCACTCTTCTTTAGTCCACTGAGTCATGAAAAATTGATTCGATGAAGAAAGCCAAATTCAGGCTTCTGTGAATATGTTTAAGAGAAATGGAATGAGGCCCAGTCAGGTCCCAGGCCAGGAATGGTGCAGCTCATTGTGCAATATGGGATTATGGGAGGGGCGAGGAAAGGGGGGGGAGATGAGATGAGAAGATGCAGACATGGGCTTAGCTTCCGGAAGCCCATGCCCTCCATCCAAATCGGCTGGTTCACACGGGGCCAGTCGCGGTTGGCACTGCTGCTCTTCCCGGGGCCCGGCTCTCTCCAGTGGCCCGGCCCTCTGGGCCAAGGCGCCCTTCCTTGGCCTTTATGCCTCTATCACACAGCTGCCATTCACTTCTTTCCCACTGCTGAGCACAAGAAACCACCGGAGCCTCACCACGTCTGCACTTTGCTGTCCTGTTTGAATTGCCTCCCCGCCTTGTTGATTCAGATTCCAACCAAGGAAAAAGGTGGATGACACGCTGGAGGGCACAGTCTCACCGGCATCTGCAATCTCGTGGTGCAAAGGACCTGGCCTGGCCACTGGCCATGAGCTCAGTGCGCTCCTCCTGCTGCCAGCACCTGTCCTCAGACTGCACACCACCTGCCCCTTCTCCTCTTGCGTCTGTTCTGTGCTACATCTACACTGGTCTCTCCACTGGTGACTGTGTTCCTGTGGCCCTGATGAACCAGAGCTTCCTGTTCACGAGCCATTGGACACAAAGTCACTTCTATCCTAATGACACTGTGAGTCTGTTCGCGGTCACCCTTAATACTCCAACAGGTAAGTGATGCGCAGGCACTGGACAGAGATCAGCCCACACGGATCAGATCCAATCCGCCACTGCATTTATGAACAACGACGTATGGAAAAGCAGCTGTGCACACCCATTTGCATATATCCCGCAGCTGCATTGGCACCACATTGGCCAAGTGCTCGGACGTGCAGGACCCAAAATAGTTGCCATTGTAATTTTTACGTAAAGAGAGGATCGCTACTGGCCCTAGAAGACCATGGACTAAAAATCTCAATAAATATTTATTAGCGGTTACTCAACACACTCAGTTACTTCTTCAGTAACCTAGATGAGAAAGAGAAAACCTCTCCATCAGAGGTGGTGCACCAGTGGCAGGTATGCCGCATTTGAGCTCTAAAAGGCCTGCCATCCCTGCCTTCCCGTCTTCTCAGCTACCATAACCTAGAGTCCTACAGGGCACGAGGTGTTGCCGAAGTTCACCGAGCAAGACAGAAACAAGCCAGATGAGCCGCTGATCAGGCCCCACATGAACTCTCACTTACTTACCTTGTGCTCGCGTTTGCACCGTGTTTTATTCAACCGCTTCTATATGGACTTTCCTATCCTTCATAAATGCAAAAGACAAAGAAAAACTCAGCATCCTTGCCCTAGACAAACGGTGACTGTTCCCTATGCTTTAATCCAAAAACATTTTGAGATTTTTCTCTTCTCACTGTTCTATCTTTCCATTTTGCTCTGAGAGGGGAAAAGCTAATTTTGTGGGACTCCTAGCCTGGCCTTTAAGCTCATGTTATTGCATGCCTAACTCCCAGACCCACAGAGCTATCAGCATGCCCAAGCCAAACATTCAAGATGCTAGATCTAAAATAAAAAGCAAGCAAAGCACATATTTTAAACATGAAACCAAAGCTCACATTGGCTGCCTCAGGGTTCTGATTTCCACAGAAGTGGATTTCTGCCATGGCTCAGCATCCCCAAGGGAGCTCTATGCATCACCCTCAAATCACCCACCTCTACAAAGACAGGTCTGCAAGGAACTGCGGGAAGTAAACGATATTTTGCTCTCTCTCTGTCTCTTGGTTTATTTTGGTGAACGTGTGGTTGTTTTCATTCCAAGTACTAACTGACACGATCCATAAGGCCAGTCGTGAAACAGCCTCTCCCAGCAGCCCACAGGGCCGTTAGGAAGACAAACTAGAGGCTGTATTTATGGCCTTGCTCTAAGGGCCTCACGGGGAGATGTGAATTCAGTGTTACAGGCCTCGCTCTCCTCTCGTGCTCAGTGTTTCTTGACACGTTCACATATTCATGACCCCGTGTGTCCCAAACGGCCCCAAGGTCTGTCCCTCCCTGAGCCCACTCTCCAGGAAATGCATCCCAGATCTAATCGCCACTCCCAGTCCCATTCACCGCAGCCCAGAGCACGGTTCCTGCTCAGAGCACAAGCTCCCTAACCTCCAGCTCCTTCTTCTGCAGCCATGTTCTGACTCTGTGCCTGTGCCGGTTTTGGAAGCAGAGACAACAGAGGAAAAGCAGCTGAGGAGCTGCTGCCTCTGAGTGAGCATGAGCCCCAGGAGGGAGACGGAATCAATACGATCAGGAGCAAGTGCCACAATGTCGATACAACAGGCTAGCGCTTGGGAGAGTGAATGGGAATGAGGCGAACCGAGTCCACAGAGGGGACATTTAAGGTGGCACTAGAATGACACGCACAGAGACCTGTGCAAAGGACTCACCCCAACCCCCGGGGGGGGGGGCTGGCCAATGAAAGAGTAATTGATCAGGGCAGAAGTTCAAGAGCCTGGATGGCAGTGTGACCAATCCATGGGCTATCTTCTGAGTCAAAGCCAAAGGAGTCCATTTTTATGGACAGGACATGAAGTTTGCTGTTAAAGGGCCAGGCACTCTCTAAACCTTTGCAGGAACAGGTTCACTGTCCTAGCTACTGAACAGCCATTGTCACTGCAAACATATCTAATTAACAGGACCAAGGTTCGCTGTAGGCAGGGGGCCAGATTCAGCCTGCAGCTCTGTGTTTTCCAGCCCCTGTGCTAATGGTCTTGGGTGAGCCCAGTGTGTGCCTGGAAGGCTGGGGCCGGGGGAGGAGCCGCACGCAGGTCAGCACTGAAAGCTCCGCTGGCTGCTGAGTCAGGGATCTGCACAGAAGGCCTGGAATGAGGAAGGTGGGGCAGGCTGATCTGCACAAAGTGGAGGGGAGAGGCTGGTTCTGGGCCGAGCTTTGTGCCAACTGATGGGGCAAAGAAGAAAACGTGAGAGTTATGGTTGTCGCTCATGTTTGCCACCAGCATCACAATCTGTGGGGCCACTTCTGACACTGAGGATATGCAGGATGAATCCCACAGTCCTCTGTACATCTAGGTAGAGTCAGGCTGGGAAGGTAGCTCAGTGGTCTAAGCACTTCCCTGGCAAGCGCAAGGTCTTGAGTTCAGTCCCATGCTGTGCCTGCGCCAGAACCCCAGGTACAGTGTTTCCACCCTGAAGCTGGGATTGGTGGTACACTTATGCAATCCCACTACTGGGGAGGCTGGGACAGGAGGGCTACTCTGAGTCTCAACGGTACAGTGAGACCCGATGACACACCAAAGCTAAGGGCAGTTCCAACCAAAATTTCAGTGGAGATGGAGAAAACGAGGTGCAGGCTGTTCCCAAGCTGAGGAACAGTTGGACACACGACAAAGGGTACGTGGTCCTGGATGCGTAGTCTGCATTTAATAAGGTGCTGTTGGGACATGGGCCATGTTGAGCAAAGGGACAAGAACGAACCTGAAAGGACGTGTAGAAACATCTCACATTCTCCGCAAGGAGGTCGACTGTCCCCCAATCGCTCAGAACTCCTGTACCTCACTGGAGAATTTCAGAGGGAATAGCCATCAGGATATTGATCATGTAATTAATTTAATTATTTAATCCCAACTCTCAGACCAGGAAACCATTTATCTCCATGCATGTTTTTTAAGTGCTTCACAAGTGGATCCTGCTGCCAAAGTCACAGATAGGAATCCTGTCCTCCTTTCTCACCCCACCCCAATTTTCTCCTGTGAGGTAATAGCACTGTGGCCCCCAGGAAGTGCCAGCCATCTTTAGAAATGCATTTCTTCTCCTCAAAGTCGTAGAGGCTCCCCTGGTGGCAAGCAGATGGGTCACTAACATCCTGTAGGAACCAGCTGCTAGATGTTTGTTCTGATCCGCTTCCGTCTTCTCATAGCCAATTTTCTGTACAGGAGAAGTAGAAAGGGAGCACGCGTGGAGGCTGAGTTCTGCCTCTCTGTGCCTCTGGCTACGGAGTGGAACAGATGTTACAGTCATACGAGTTTTTATTCTGTTAAGGAAAGTACAGAGGAGGCGATGTGAGCTGACTTGCAGGCACTTTGGACTCCAAACCAGAACAAAAGAAAATAAAAATAAAAACTTTGCACACAGTTACAAGAAAGGGCAAGCAGAAGAGAACCCCCAAGGAGTTCAAAGGGATTTGTGTTTAATCAGACTAAAACAATTTTTATAGCCTCGGGAGCCCACATGGAGCATGAGGCAGTTGAGCAGCAGGATGATATTAAGCACTCAAGCTGGCATTCATTTGGATTATTTTCTTCCTCCTTTTTTTTTTTTTTTTTTTTTTTTTGCAAATAATGTTCAAAGAAATTCACTGTGCAAAACAGATACTGGGGACATCAGATCCAAGAATTAACATAATCATCAAAAGCAACTTCATGGAATGAGAAGATTCTACGTGGCCCTCACGTGGCGGAGTCGCTGTAAACACAGAACTCCTCGCTTCAGAAGGCCCGGCGTGCCTCCTGCTTTGTCTCTTCCAGTGAGACTCTCAGGCACAATCACAGAGCCGGAATCTGAGGAAAAGCCCTGGGAGACTGGGAGGTGCATGCCAGCCAGAGGGAACGACTTCTTTTCTTCTCAGACCCATCCTTCTCTTCAGCCCAGTGCATACTGGGCTTCGGCTGCTTCTACCTGAAGGTCACACACGTGGCCAAATTTTCATTTCATTAATTATAACTCTTGGCAAGCCATTAAAAATCTCATTTCGCTTTATCGTTCCTTCTCCTTTTAACTGGCTTTCCGTAATTATCATTCTATTTTTGATATACTAGCCCTATTAAATTTAATGCAATACAGGGATGTTGGAACTCCTGAAGACAAGACAGACTCTGGTCTGGCTCTGCAGAAGGTTGTGTGCAGGCCTGGCTGAGGACGATGAGACAGGAGAGGGAGCGACTGCCGTACACCATTCTATTTCTCCACACAGAGGAGGAAAAGCCCTGCTAATTGCATATGGTCAGCATAATGGTGCAGTCGGAGCAGAAGGGCTCTCATTAGCGAGAACCGTTTGTCCAGACAGGCCCATCCGAGCAGTGACCCCGGCCTACATTCATTCTTCTCTCCTCCTCCTCCTCCTCCTCCTCCTCCTCCTCCTAGTTATAAGCATTTCTATTTTCATTCTTCCCAAAACATAAACATTACTATATTAAAAATGCCCAGAAATAGCCGGTCCTGACAGGACCTCCACAGACTCTGGCTATAAAGATAGGCCTCTCCCAAAAGGCTGAGTCTGTTCAAGGACCCGGGTGTCAAGGGAATGCAGGAGGAACTGTTATCCCAAAAGTCAGTGTCTGCTTGATAACATCAAGATGGAAAGCCCCAACGAGAGCCCTCCCTGGCCTTGGTAAGCAGCCTGCTCCAAATGCAAATCTCCGGGAGAAGACAGTGTTGGTGTCTGAAGGCGCGTACGACAGCAACTCTGGACTCCCATGTGTCTTGCCGACGCATGGCTACAAATAAAATTCTACCTCATCTTTTTAAACTAATATTGCTTGGTAATGTTAGTGGATAAGAATTAAGGGTAGTGCTCTTTCTTGAAGGCCTTTGGTCAACTAGAGCAGGTGCATGGGTCATCTTGGAACTTCCTACACTGAGCCGCCTACCAACACACGCTCTGAGTCCCGCCTATTCCTTACAAAATAAAAATAAATAAATAAACAACTAACTTACTCCATTTAGTCTGTGTTTGTGTTTTATATCCTACTAAGATGGGCTGTTAAGGAATGTGGGAGAGGCAGGGCGTGGTGGTGCATGCCTATAACCCCAGCATTTGGGAGGCTAAGGCAGGAGGATCAGTGTGAGTTCAAGACCAGCCTGGGCTGCAAAAGTGAGCTCAAGGTCAGCCTGAACTGCATAATGACACTCTGTCTCAAAAAGCCAAAAAAAAAAAAAAACGTGGGAGAGTCACTCTAACAAGGGCAAGAGGACAAAAAAGAGGCACAGAGAAAGTCACTCTGTAAGAGCAAAATATCCACCCATTACAAAATTAACAACCCCTGGGACAGAGGGGCTGGCTAGCTCTGGCCTTGAGGACTCAAGGCCATTCCTTTGGTAACTCCGGGTGACGAGTGCTGCTCCTCCTACGGTTCTGAGACTAGATTGTAGGATTCGTTTTATTTTACTTTTATACAACAAGAGGTTGTTTTGTTAAGTCTTAAGTCAAAGACAAACAAGCATTTCTACTGTGACATTGTTTCTCAACAATGGCCTTGGGTCTTTGGTGTATTTTAAGGAACTGCATCAAATGAATCACTTTCTATCTCTGTGGTGGGGCAGCCTGTCTCATCTGCCCTGCTGCGTTCTAACCAGACCTTGCCATATCCACAGAATCCTGAAGCTAACGCACAGGGTGTTACACACCAGGATGAGATCTGACTGTTATTGACACCTGTAGAATAGAGCAGGTGGAAATCTTAAGAAATTGGACAGATTGAATAGTCTTTAAGTGTCACATTTTAATCTTCTAAAAACCAGTAAAGTTGTTTTCAAAAAACTCAAAGCTATTCCAAATAGGCAGCAGACTAAAGGGTAGACATGTCAGAAAGAGCTATGTTAATACTGTTACAAAACAGAAGTGAGTTTGTAAATGCAAATGTAAATGTACTTTGGTCCTTATAACAAGATAGTAGCTTCCAAAAGAAATGCTATTAGTGTATGCTTCTAGGGAATGTCATTTCACTTACATGCAGAGTTCTGAATGATTGAGAAAGACCTGAAACCAAATATTATCACTTATATTATCATACAAGAAAACTTCAGCTCTAACAAAAGTCAAGAAAAGTAAGACGTTACGTTCTCGCTTTCCATTTAACTGTGATACACCCTTCAATTTTTACTTTTGTTCTTTTGAGTTCTTACTAGGGAGAAAACTTAAGGCTTAAATAACGACGACAGGGAAAGGAGAAAAGTTAAGAAATGTGACGGGGGCGAAAATAATACATTTATTAAAACAAGATGGCTAAGGCAATGGTCCTAAGAATCTCCATCAGGTTTTTGAAGAACAGAGTTAATGGGTAGAATTCTCAGCCTAACTAACTCTATATGCTGATAACTGTGAACTAATTAGCTGCTAAAACCACACTTGAAATATCTGGCATTTTGGCCAATTAAATGCATACTGTTTCTAATGTCATATCAATTATTACAATACTCGCCTTAAATTATGTTTAAAGGTAATAAAAGAAAACAAGAAACAAGAAAAAGAAAATAAGCATACATATTTACATTTAATTTTGTTGTTTTTTTCTAACAGTCCATAATGTAACTTTTAAATATTTAGTTTTCTGTTTTCTTCATCCTACTCAAAAGATTAATATGATCTTGGGGGAAAAAAAACATGCAATCATTCTCTCATTCAATATCTATGAAGTACTTGCTTTAAATTCAGTAGACAAGCCAGGAATCCCACCCTTTAAAAGTTCAAGCCTATGTAACATTGCATACTTTCCTTCCTCAAAATAAAGAGACTGTATGTTTCCATTTATAGAGAAAGGAGAGAAATGATTCAAATGCGACCATTTGAAACTCTATATTTTCTGTTGTGTAGGACTGAGTCATTACATGTTTCACAAGAGTTCTAGATAAATACTTAAGTTCTTTACTGTGAATTTAAACATAAGTTCATATGCTTTTCTCTAAGCATTTTCTCAGAAGCTTCGTTTATTTATTTTTCTTTTTTGTGTGTATTTGGTAGAAGATCTCACTATGCAGCTCAGACTCATAGTGATTCTCCTCTGCTTTTAACCTCCGCAATGCTGGGATTATAGGCATGTGCCACCACACCCAGACTCAGTGGCCGTTTCAATGAGCCCAAGGGTGGGGATGGTGTATCATGTGGAGCCAGGGATTGAACTCTGGCCCCTGCACTTGCCTAACCAGGCATTTAGTCCACTGAGCTATCTTGCTGGCCCTCTCAGGGACTTCTGCACTTCTTCCTTCCAACTCATATTACTCTTTCCCTGTACCTACTCTGTTTTACACTATGTCATGTTTCCTGGCTCTAGTCCTACTGATCCTATGTGTGGATCCCTTTCACATTGTAAAGCCTACTAGGCGTTGCCCCATTATGTAGAACCAGGGGACAAGATCTGTCACTGACTGTGGCTGACAACTCTCTTTTGGAATCATTGGCTCATTGATTTGTATCCTTTGAGTCCAACTTCACCAAGAATTGTGTTCATCAGAGCCTCAGATCCAGAATTATGGGAACATTGCCATGGGAACGAACTCAAGGAGTACACTCAAAGAGCTGATGTCAAGTGGAGTCCATTTCAAGCCTTGCCCTTCTCCCTAGGAAGGACCCAAGTGCCCTGGGGGCTTATGGGAGCCCACAGAAGAGGCTTGATGATCCCCCGTCGTCATAACACACGTTTCACCTATAGCCACTTTCTTCCTTCTCTCTCTCAGGGGTCGACATGCTGCACTAAATTTCCACATTGCAGGCAGAAAAACTCAGAGTGGCTTGTGCGTTTTAACAGGCAATTGCGTCCCTGCTTCCCCTGTGTATCATACCAACCCCACCCTGCTCCCAGCTCTAACTATGCTTCAGAGCTCCAGCTCCCAAGGTCCTTGAACTTAGTTTCCTTTTGAGAAGTCTACATTTTCTCATGTGTCTTCTCTTTTCGATTTCCACCCACTGGGACTTTGCTTTTGAGGCAGCTTCATTCTTTTCAAGGCAATCATCTGAGGGTAAGGATTTCTCCCACCAGCTAAGTCCACTCTTTTTTACTGGACATCGTGCATAAGAGGTCATCTTCACACTGAGGTCAATTCCAGACAGTTAAGAACAGAGCCCAAGTGGACAGAATAGTTAGCCTGAATGCTGCCCAAACATTTTCTTGTTGGTACTAATATTTAAACCGTAAGGGAAGAGATGTGTAGTTCTAAGTCTCCACTTTCTGCTTAGCATGATTCTTTTGAAATAAAACTTAAACCACTGGCACAGACTTCATTTAACATTTAAGTATATCCTAAAATAGTTTAAATGCTCAAGGCAACACAAGATTGACACACTAGCTTACAGTTTGGGATCCAGGCCACACTGATGGCAATCGTCTCAGCACGCTCCTTTGCCAGAGCAACAGAGAATGCAAAATAGTTTGTGTGATGCATAGCAAAAGTTAAGGTACAAAGTCTGTAGTCTTAATCAAAGCTGAACTTTTTTGTACAAAAGTCTCTGTAAATGTCCAGATGAAAAATGACAAAGTATACAGCACTTCACATGGGACCTAAGGGACGCTCTTTGGGAATACAGAGTGACCATCTCCACTCTGTAATGCTATCTATGAATGCATCTCATTATTTTAGTTTTGAGTGTTTCTGTCTCTTAGTGTGGTTAGGAAGACCCATTTGCTAAAGATTCCACGACTAAAAAAAACATATTTGAAAAGCACAAGATTACTTTATATATAAAAGCTTCCAACCATCCTGGCATCTTTGGCTATCAATTTCTTGGTATGACTATGTAGCCAGAAGAGGTGGATCTCAGGGTATAAAAGGCATAAGTCTTTCTAGTCTACCTGGACATATAGAGAACAAAGAAAAAATTGCAAATCACTGATGTAATCTTTTTGGTTTCAGTCTATCTGAAGATGGTTCCTATTTAATTGATGTATATTGGTTAGTTAATGTTCTATAAACGATAAAACTAACAAGACAGAAGTGGTCATGTGTTAGATGTACAGTTAAACACAGCTAACACCTGCTGCTCCACCTACCACAGTAAGAAAGAGGGTCACAATTATATGATAGGTGGGGATAGGTCAGAAGTGCATGGCTGAGATGGGAAGGGTTGTTGACGCTCACATGGCAAAATTGGCTGAAATAACAGCTCCAGAACTAGCTAATGTTTATGCTTGGCTTGAAGTCACAGAGAAGCCATTCCTGCCCTACAAAATTACACATCCTTAGAGAAGTACTCTGCTCTCATTGGACCGTGAAATTGTTGGCGTTATCCGTTGGAGCTACACATACATATGGATGAAGAGGCAACTGGAGGCTTCAGGAGCCACCAAACAAACTGCAGACAGCGAAATCTCAGCCTCTACTCCTCCCAGCGTCGCTGGCCAACAGCTAGAGAGGCACAGAGGGTCAGGTGCTCTGTTGCAGCCAACACTATTTTTAGTCCATCCAATGGGTGGTTGAATCAGAGAAAAACAAAAAGTCATCTCCAGTGGCCTAAAAAAGGGAGGCGAATGGAAGCAGGCAGGCAATAGGCAGGATACAGCTAAAAGAAACACAGTATTTCACCGGTTGCCTTGAAAAGATGCTAAAAAAAAAAAAAAAAAAAAAAAAAAAAAAAAAAAAAAAAAAAAAAAAAAAAAAAAAAAAAAAAAAAAAAAAAAAAAAAAAAAAAAAAAACAGATATCCAAGTTTGGCTCTGGAGAAAAGGGAAGTCTTAAATAAGGAAAGTAATAATAAACACATGCAAGGTTCACTCCAATCTTCCTACTCTTTCTTTCAGTGCTGGATAATTTAATTTTTCTCATAGCAGGCATCTTAAACAACCAAATACATAAATTTATTATTTCCATATGTTCTTCTTTTTTGCCATTAAATTCCATACATTGCCCACAAGAGCTTTCAAAGGCTGAATCAAATCATAGATGACACTGAATAATTGTGTGGAGACACCTTTGAGAGTGAAAAACTTATACACGGTGTGAATAACCCATTTGGGCCTTAATACAAACCTCCTTTAGAGCTGTGCATGTAATTCTTGCTATATAGTCATATTAGCTAGGTTTCAGGGGTCGGGATGACAGTTTTTCATATAAAGCTTTTGTTGGAGGACCATCACTTGTATTCACCAGGAACATCTTCATGGAACTGTAAAGCTCAGGGAGCGACGGTTTACCTTTATCGCATCCCTTAAGGGAAGAAAAGCCAGAGGCATTTCAAATAAACAGCTTATCAACATCAAGTAGTATTTAATCAGAGCAGAGACGCAGTGAAGATTAAATTTATAGAAAGGGTAACTTATCTTCTACCGCATCATTGGATTATGATTCTCTCAATGTTATAGTGAAGTTTCCTTCACATGCTTAACCATTCCCAAACATGGCTGAATTCCCCCGGTGAGCCTCACAAGATACCGAAAGGCAACACAGGTCATGCTCTCCTGTTAAATTTTTCAGGTCTTGCCTTCAGCATTTCAAGTGACTCAATCATATTTCATTTGAAAATAGCACAATGAGAAGTTGTGGGTTTTCTCCTGAGTACCTCAGACTCTGGAGGGAATGACATGCTAGGGTGATGCTTTCTATTTCTTAGCAGCAGAATGAGTGGTCAGAAATTCAAAAGCATGAAATGCGCTGGGCACTCAGCACAGAAAGCATCCGTGTGCACAGCATAAGGCACAACATGCTCTGTAATGTCCCGCCAGAGCCTAAGGAGAGACAAGGAGAAACAGAGATGTTCTCTGAAATGTAAATTGAGACACATGCTATCATTACAGATAGAGGGGACATGGCAGAAAATGTTAAGGCCATGGGCCCAAGTCAAGTGGAACTGCCCCGGGCAGGTCAACTCTGCATTGCGATCAGAACCGTACTGGGTAAACTATGGCTAGGACAAAGCAAGACTTAAAATTAACATGGTGTAAGATTTAGCAGTGCGCCCCAGAAACTCAGCTATCAAGATAACTCATACTTTAATGCAATGTTTTAAAGGCCTAAACTGGTCCAAAGATCTCTGGTCTGAACAAAGGATCAAGATTTTAAATCAGCATTAGAGCTCACATAGGGCTCAGTCAGAGACCGTTCTAATCCTGTCTTTATTTAAAATCTGGAGAGAAGTTTCGCCATGGATTTTCATGCATCAAGATTGATTTTATTCCAACGATGACCCTAGTATGTTATTTAACTTGATTGCCAAGTGCCTTGGCAACCTTTCCTGCAGCGCCGTCAGGCCCGTGCTCCTTAGCCTCTGCTGCACCTCGATCACCTGGATGGAGGTTTCACGAAGGATTTCTCCCCTCACCCCTCCCTGAGCAGAAGTTTCCTTTGCATCTACACAAAGGGCAGCCGAGCCGATGAGGAGAGCGCACTTGCGCACACACGTTTCTGAGAGCTTTGGCTTCTGCTGCTGATTTCCAACAGGAAACAGAAGAGGAAAAATGTTGGTGATGCCCTAACCTCCCACTGAGGCTGCTCCGAAAGCTGACAGCAGCCGTGTAAATGGAACCAACAAGCAGCAGGAGCCAGCTCCAAGAGCACAGCGGGCAAAGGGACAGCGCAGTCCTCTCTCATGCAACTGAACTCCAACGTCAGACAGCCAAGTCCGTGCATCCATCTGGGCAACAGCACCCATCCTTAGGGTGGAAATTACCATTAGGCAAATTAGCCTGACTTGCAGCTAAAATAAGACTAAGGATACAGGAGCTCAAAGGGCTGTAAACTTTCAGAGTAAAACTTTACATACTGAATTAGTGACTTAAAAGGTACGCCAACATTTGACCTCTCAATTATTCAATGAGCAAAAAAAAAAAGTTCATTCCAAAGTGGAATGACTCAGGCTGGGGAAATAGCTCAGTGCCATAAGGGCCTGGCTGGTAAGCACAAAAGCACAAGAGGTGGAGTTTAATTCTTGGTGCAGCAATGAAAAAGAAAGGAGAGAGAGAGAGAGAGAGAGAGAGAGAGAGAGAGAGAGAGAGAGAGAGAGAGAGAGAGAGAGAGAGAAAGACAGAAACAGAGACAGACAGACAGACAGACAGACAGACAGACAGACAGAATAGAATGATTCATTTCTTTACATGGTGATTAGGGAAATACATTCAAATTAAAAATCAAATCTCTCACAAATATTAATTTCTCACGTTACACGTGTGTGATAAAAGCATTGTCAGTAACAATAATGCCAACAGAAATCTCACTTTCTTTCTGTGCTTTAATAGTACCTAATTTTATTCTCCTAGTGTTTGATGATTAAGAGACAGGGAACTTTCTTGAGGAGAAAAACAGTGCCTCAAATATCCTTTAAACCACTTTATTTTCCTCATTTCAAGAACAATGTAATGGGTAACGTGTTCTAGACTTTTGATACAGTAGCCCAGCAGTTTTTTTAAAAATTGACCGAAAATCAATATATAAGATTTTCTTTACATCAGCGAAGCAGTTAATAGCAAAATCATAATAATTCCAGTTTTCTTATTCCTGGTCTTGTCTAAATCCTAATCATGAGGAGCCAGGAAGATAGCTCAGCAGTCTGAGCCCCTGCCTGGCAAGCTCAGGGACCAGGGTTTGATCCTTTGCACCACATGCCATGTCAGTCTCGCCCACTGGCACGCTGAGCTAGTGACTAAGACCAGGTATAGTGGCGCATGCCTGTAATTCCCAGTGCCGGAGAGGCTGAAATAGGAAGATCCCTATGAGCCCAAGCTGTTTGGTGAGACTCTGAACCCAATAATGTCTTCCAAAAAGCAGAGAAAATATACTGGACCACAAAAGTCTCAGAGTGCATGCACACATGCATGTGTGCACACACACACACACACACACACACACACACACACACACACACGGGGATGGGGGCAGCCAGCGTCATAGCTTAATATGTAGCACTAAAAGGCACAAGTGGATTTAGGTCCATAATCTCTACTGTCCAGTACTATAGCCAGTAACTAATGACTGCATTTTAATTTTACTAAGATTGGACAAAATTAAAAATCCATTACTTCCATAGCTACATCTCCACAGTCCTCAACAGCTGTGTGTGGTTAGTGGCTACCATATTTAGTAGCACAGAATGGAAGCACTTCCATCACTACGGAAAGCTTTACTGGCTAGGGCTGCTTTGTCCCAGTGCGTCCTCCTCTTGGTGGATTTGTATTTGTAGGAAAACAAAGATGTGAAGAAAGGGCTACAGGAAAGTTGTCCCTAAAATGAAAAGATGAGTTCTGTGGCTGCATACATATATGCTTCATCTTTTCTGTGTGATATTAAAAGTTACTAATTGCAAAAAATATTCTTATTATTTAATCTCAGATGTCACCTATAAATCTCAATTCTAAGATAGTACAACAGTGTTTATCAACATAAGAGACAGACACATTTTCTTCCTGAAACTACCAGTGGGTGGGAACTCTGTTTAAGAAAGAAATTTGTCTCAAAGCCACTTCTCATATTAAATTAATGCAGATTTTAGAGATCTAAGTCCTTAAGTAACTTTTGTTTAGGAAGGAGTTTTTATGGCGGGTCGCTGCTGGAGACTGATTATCCTGGATTTGAAATAGCTTTACTGACACACACACACACACACACACACACACACACACACACCCATTTTACTAATCGTTATACAACATTTTGAAATTATTCGTGGCGGCCCTCCTGCTTTCAGCCTCGTCAGGTCTGGGATTACAGGCTTGCACCACCATGCCTGGACTCCTCCACAGGCTCAGCATGTCCCGGGGCAAGGCTTATGCAGCATGAGGAACCTGAGACCAACCAGTCCCTGTACTAGCCAAAGCAGGTGCTTGGTCCGCGGAGCTATTTCATTAGCCCATCCTCGTTGCAAAGTTTACATGTAATGGTTGGTGTAAATATCAAAGAAATGTGGCGTTATGTTGTGATAAACTCAGGCCACTTCTTAAACCATTGGGTTCCTAGATTCAACAATTTCTGTTGATCTACACTTCCACAGTGGAGCTGGAAAGTCATCATTTCTGAACTTCGTGATGCTAAGACGGACTTTAGATAAAATGACACTTATGCAACATTCAGTGAGTTTTAAGAAATCTGCAAACGCTGCCTGCATCTTCTCCTCATATTATAATATACTGGGATCCACTCTATGTTCTGTCCTATACCTTTGCTGTCAATTCCTTTGCCTAACCTGCACCCTAGATCTATAGGTATACTTTTGTTACTATATCGACCTCTATTGAATTCCCCATCGTGTCAATTTACAGTTAGTGTTTGTATCAGCAATCTTTCTCTCATCATAAAGCTTTTGAGATCCACCCCCTACGCCCTCTGTATGTACTGCATACATTGTTTTCTCTTTCTACCTCGGTAGCATTGTTGACTACCTTTTACATTACTAATGGTCCATTGTCGTAGAAGAGCAAGTGTGGGCTAGTAACATAAGGCTGCTCTGAACTTTTGGATACAAATCTTTCTATCGACATGACCCAACACTTCGCTAGTCTCTGGCAAGTACATAAGACTGGGCTTTGGCAGTCCCTTTGTCAAGTGTTTAAGTAGTGAAGAAACACAGTGATTTCCAACGGGGCTGCACCACGGAGCATTATTAACAACAAATCCTCACAAATGAAGTTCTACCATGTCCTTGTCAACACTTGGTATTTTCAGCCTAAGAATTTTAGTCCACCTGCTGAATGTGTAGAAATATTTCTCCATATTTGATGTGACTCTTTGGCAAATGTCCTAGCCAAATTTCTCTAGGTCACTACATTTTAACTGAATAGACTTCTTATTAAGTTGGACAATTTATATATGCTGGACACAAGACCATATTTGTCCAACTTTTAAAAATGAGGTCTGAAAAGCAAGAGGTTTAACATTTTATGTGGTGTAATTTAGCAATTTCTGGGGGTGTACATTTTTATCCTAGCTAGGAAATCTCTTCCTAATTTGAAATTTTCTTACGTTTTCTCCCATCAGCTTCACCATTTCAGCTCTCTGGATCTACGACGCCTGTCAGCTAATTGTGTATATTTTGCAAAGTAACACTCAGGATTCATTTTCTGCATTAGAAATACATACTTTTCCCAACACCATTTGTTCAAGATGACCATTTGTTACCCCACTGAACTGTCTCTTTTTCTATAAAGTCACTGACAATCTGTGGTGGATCCATTTCTCATCTCGGCTTCGTGTCTTATAGGCTTCTTGGTGGCACTTAACATACTACCTTGGGTTCAGCTAACACAAGTTTCCCACAGTGCTCTATTTTCTCATAATCACTTTTGCCATTCTGAATCCTTTGCATTTCCATGTAAGTATGAGAGCCAACTTTTCAATTTCTACACCAAAAACACAGAAATATTTTATTTGATATGGATGAATCTGTACATGTATATTCATGAGTCTGTACATGTAACACTGTAATGCATATAGTATAAGTTGTCATTTAAAATTTATTAAAACTTCATTTATTTATTTTATAGCCGCCAGCTCAGCCTTCCCTGGGGATGGTGCTGACATGTGGTGATGGGGATCGAACCATGGTCCATGCAGTTGCCTAAGCTTGCCTAAGTAGGTGCTTCAGGCCACTGAGCTATCTTGCAGCCCCGAAATTATCATTTTAAAATATTAAGTCTTGGGACTTATGAATATGTATCCTCACTTATTAAGACTTTTTTTCAGTACTGTAATTTTATTTTAGATTATTTTATTTATTTATTTATTTATTTATTTATTTATTTATTTATTTATTTATTTATTTATTTTGGAAACTGGGGATCGAACTCAGGACCTTGCACTTGCCAGGCAGGCACTTGTGACCCTTAGCTATCTCCCTAGCCCCCTCAGTACCATAATTTTTACTGCAATGTTCTTGCACATATCTTGCTGAATGCATCCTTATTTCTCAGTTTTGTTACTACTACAAATGTCATTTCAATTTCAACTGCCAATTACCATAGCATAGTGTAGAGTAATGTACCTGAACTTTTTATGTTCCGAATGCATCCTAAATTACAAAGTCACTTATTAGTTGGATAGTTCTAAAATGTCAATTGGGATGCTCCACATATATCCACTTCTTTAAAAAGGTATCTTTCATTCTCCTTTTCTGATCCATATGCCATTTATCTGTTTGTATAGTATATTATGTTTATGTTACAGTATTATTGACTTTTGTACTAGCATGTGTAATTATAACAAAAAACGTTAAAACAGGGAAGCATAACTGTCATCCTCGGGAACAAGTTCACCACTTCATGACGGTGCCCTGGCGTAGGTTCAGGTATTTTCAGAGGACTTTGCTCATGTTGGCAGTACTTTATGCTTCTAGTGTTTATTGTCAATGCAGCATGAGTTTCATCAAATTTTCATCTACTGCATTTACGTTTTAAATTTGAAGCCAATGTGACATTGATTTACATTGTTTATCAAATGTTAAATCTTTCAATACCATGCACACTGTCTTTATGGATAAAAGCCATTTGGGCATACAAAGGATCGCTTTTATAAACTGCTGTATTCTATGGTTGAAATAGTGATAAGGATTTTTGTTCCTATGTTTGTAAACAAATTGGATGTGAAGTTACTTTTGATCCGTTTGTTTTGTTTTGTCTGTTTCCCAGTGTCTGCTCTGGCTTTGATGCCAGGGTAGTTCTGCCCTGTTAGATTAGTATGACCATGTTTTGTCAGCTGCTTTGTGTCAGTTCACATAAAATTGTTGCCAATTTCCTTAAATAGCTTGTAGCGCTCATAATTCTAGATTGCCCTTATCTTTGTTGGAAGGTTTTTAATGATAAATTTGACCCTTTCACTGAATACAAAGTGAGGTTTGTTGTGCATTTTTGGCGGTTTTGATTACGATGGTGATGGTGGTTGAAGGGGTCTTGTGAGGCTCCCCAGGTTGGCCTCAGACTCCGCTCTCAGCATCCTGCATCTCTGGGACACACCATCCAAAGCACATGAGTGACCATCAATTAAGTAAACTTTGTTAGACAGTGCCCTGTAAGTAACTTGTCCATGCTATCTAAGTTCTCAAGTTATAGCATGAAAGTACTCATTCTTTTCTGTCACTGCTTTCTTGGTTTTGTATCAGAACCAGCCATTCATTTCTAGTATTGATAACCTGTGTCTCTTCTTTTGTTTTTCCTGATCAACTTGGGTGGAGGCTTGGTTCCATTGGTCTTACCAAAGAGCTTGGTTTAGCTTTATAAACCTTCATGAAAATCTTTCCACCGAACTGATTTATACTCTTCATTTTTGTCTCCCTTTGTTTAGTTAAATTGGCTTTTCTTTCTATTTTCCCAAAGTGCAAGTTGACCTTTACATAAACAAAGAATGCTATAGGTTCTCCTGAACTTCTGCTTTAGATGAATGCCGCCAAATTGGAGATGATGTTTTATTGTCATTCAGATGAGAAAATTTTTATTTTCCCTTGAGATTTTCTTCCAAGCCAAGGGTTACTCAGACGCAGTACTTAGCTGTACTTCCAAAACAAATTTCATATACCATTCTATTGTCACTCACCCGGTAGAATTTCAGCCGTGCGTGTCCCCTCACTGCACGGTTCCTGAAAACGTTTTCAGTGAGGTGAAGCAGCCTCTAGCCCAGCTCACCCATCCCTTCCTCCCACTCACCTACTCCCCCGTGCCTTCTGCCTGCCTTGCACACCATGGAGTCTCTAACATATTGCATGGCTTTCTTGAAGCCTCAAGCAAGAAAGTTAATCAAATCTCTTTCTTCACTACAGTGGATTACAAAGTCCTCTACATCGTTTTTCGGCTTAAAAATGTGTATGTGTGTGTATATAGACATAGACATATATATGTATATATGTATATATATATATATATGTATATATATATAAATGCATACATAAATGTATACATATATGTGCATATATACATGTATGTGTATATATGCATATATAAATACACATAAATATATGTGTATAAATATATGTGTAAATATATATACACATGTGTGTATATGTGTATATATAAATGTGTACATAAATATTTACACATATATGTGCATATACACATATGTGAGTGTATATATGTATATATAAATACATGCATAAATATGTATTGTTTACCCCAGATCGTGGAAAAGTCAGTGGCAAATATGAAGGAAGTTCTCTGGCCATCTGTCTCCAAGTACCCAAAAGTATGTTAGATATTAGAGTCAAAAACGCTCCAGCAAAGAATCCACACGTTCTACTATGGTTTGCATTGTATTCTCACAGCTAATTAACTTGGGTAGGGATTTATGCCCTGATCCATGGGTTTATCATCTAAGATTTTGCTCCCTCACTATGGAATTGAGGATTTGGGGGCTTGCATGTTGAGCTTTGTAGATATTCCCTTTTTATTTCGGTAAAACTGACTCTGGAATTAAGAAATAAGAGGATTCTAATGAGTTTAAAATGGGAAGGAGTCATGCTTCTATTACTCCTGTTCATTTTATAAAAATTCAGAAATGGGTTTAAATCTGGCTTGGTCCCTCTAGACCAGGGATGGTGAGCCTCTCAGGCTCTCAGCATCTGAACCGCCTGCTACAGCACGCATGCCACAGGGGTGCCACCACTGATCTAGAGAATGGTTTTGAATTTTTCCCTGTGTTCCTTCTTGAATGACAAATGTTTAGCACACTTTTGCATCATAAAATAAATAATATTAGAGGTTGGGGAGATAGATCAATAGAATAAACACTTGCCTGGCAAGTGTAAGGTCCTGAGTTCAATCCCCAGCCCTGCCAAAATGAATAAGGAAATAAATAAATACACAAATAAATAAATACAACCCCAGATGAAATGCATAAAGAAAGACAAAATACACCACCTTCGCTCTCTGATCATCCCTTCTACTGTCTCAAAACATCCCCTTGTTTAACAATTTTGTGAAGTTCCTGACATGAAGTCAAGAGTGTATTGTGACTGCATTTATGCTGAAAGATAGTTATATTTAATAGGTTATAAAGGACCTGTTTTTCATTGGCAATGAGGACCCCTGTCTGTGTGGAACACTGCTGTGCTTTCGTACACACGCAAACACACTCAGATGCTCGTTTTATGTGCCCCATGATTTGGCAAGGCTGGCAGCACCATGGTCATGGTTTAGTGTGAATGAAGGTACAACATGGTTCTGTCGCGTGGACCAGCTGACACCACTACTAAGATACAGCACACACATTCAACACTGTTGCTTCTGAATGTATTGTTCTACTCAACAAGTGACTGGATGTGACCTCAACTAAAGGCCGCATTCTGACAGCTCTTTTTGTATATAGCAATCTCAGCATAACACCATTTTTGATGACCGCGAAGGTGACTCTTGCACTGGCCACTGCTTATGATTCGTGTCTAGCTGTCCGCCCCCCCCCCAAAGAGGCATGGAGTTCGTGATTGATTATTGTGGGTGTGGATGCTGCACCGGCCCTGGGACAGGCAGTTTGTATTACTAAGGAAGGCAGAGAGGCTCGCTGGCTGCCTGAGCTGCTGCCGCTCCCTTTACTCTCTGCTCTTTGCAGCTGCGATGAAAGGTGGCTCTCTGCTTTGTGGTGCTGCTCTGCCTTGGAGCTAGCTGAGTATGGACTGAAACCTCCAGTAGCTGTGAGTTAAATAAACCTTTCCTTCTTTCATTGTGGGTGTCAGGTATTTGTTGCAGCAATGAGAGAAGAGTATCTGTTATGGTTTATGTCTAATGGTCCCCCCAAAGCCTCATGCAATCATGGGGCGGGGACTTCTAGAGTTTAAGACTTAACTCATGATCCGCTGGGATTATGTGTTTTAGTACTGATGGGACTATGGGTCTGAGTCCTTTTGGGATTATAGGTGAGGCCTAAGGCAGATAGGCTGAGGCAGAGAGCCTAAATGCAATATAAAGAGAGACAGAGAGACAGACTCTCTCTGCTGCCCTGGTTGGTCAGTTCCCCCTTTACGATTGTTGCTGTTCCGCCTCCATGAACTGGATGCTCTCTGCCCTGTTCCACTCAGCCTCGGTGCAGCTGAATATGGACTGAAACCTCCAGTAACTGTGAGCTAAATAAACCTTTGCTTCCTTCATTTTGGGTGTCAAGTATTTGTCCCAGCAATGAGTAAAGAGTAACTAAGAGAGTAACTAAGACACCAGTGTTGAAGGGATGCTCGTGTTCTAAAACAATAGCCTGGGCAAGAGTGACCACAACTGGTGGACAGATATTCACCCCCGGCCTAAATACAAATAGTTTCTAGTCCGTTCATTGGATTCCAGTCGAGATGCAGTGGCTTAAGCGCCCTTCAGCCTCTCGGCACTCTTCTCCTTCAGTTACCACTGATCTTCGCGGGTACTGCTCCAGTCTTTAACGCTGACAGGTGCACTTCTTTCTCTTGGCTTGCAGGCTGTCCCCAACCGCCTTTCCCACCGAGCTGTGGTCTGAGCTCAGCAAATTTTCCACGTGGACTGGTTCAGTTTGTTCGCTGAATGTCTGCTCTCTTGCGCCTGCACCCCTTTCCCTCTTAACATCTACTCTCACACGGCTCACAGCAGGGCTGTGCCCTGCGAGACATCAACTCTGTGTCCACCGCCTCTAAGTTCCTTCCCCAGGCTTGGGTGTGTCATCTAACACTGGACAGGCTGAGAGCTGTGGCCTGAAATCGCTCCACAAGAGAGGTCTTGGCCTTCCTCAGCTCAGTTCCCGACCTCTCCACTCTCTTTTAAATTATTTTATTTATTTTTTAAAAAGAGCAAAAAAAGCTTGTTTTCTTTCTTTCTTTCTTTTCTTTCTTTCTTTGTCTTTTTTTGTGTATATGGTACCAGGGATTGAACTCAGGACCTTGTGCCTGCCACTTATGGCACTGAGCTGTCTCCCTGGCCCCAAAAGAGTATTAAAACAGAAAAAAAAAAGTACAAGTGATACAGAATTTCACTTAACAAAGTAATAAGTATTTCACCATATTTATTAAAACACATCATGTTCTCTTTCAAAAGATATTCATATTACCAGATACATGCATGTAGAATTGGAAGAAAGAAAAAATGAAATGTATAAGAAATTAAGAAGAAAAAAGCTTCACTGGTGGCCCACTACAATTGCAGAACATTTGACTGTGTATGTACCTGCTTCCTCTTAGTCCAAAGAAAAGTATATTCTTTTCCTTTTTTTTTTTTTTTTTTCTAAGCAACATCAATAGGGAGGTGGGTCATGCCCACACACTGTACTCTGTAGAATGATTGTGAGGACAATATGCAATATGTCAACTTTCAAAAAAAGGAAAGGGGAAAAGAAAAAAAAAGTAATATTGATTTAAAAGGGTTAATGTTTAATTGTTTGATCAATCTTATATACCTATATGTATTAATCTAAACTGATCTGATGATGAAAATATGTAATATAACCATTGTTAAATTTAAATAAAAATATTAAATTAAACAAATAATTAAATTAAATTAAATTAAAAACAAAAAAGAAAAAAGTACGATTAAAAAAAGGGGACAAAATACATGATCATCTGTTCCTTTCCAAAGACCAGCAACAATGCACAGTACAGTTGTCCAAACCATCCTGCCCATACACACACCTCCACTCTTTGACGGTTCAGTGAGAAGCCTAGACTCCTTCTTGCCTTCCCTTTCCCCTTGACAGACATACTCCGAGTGGAGCCACGCTTGGCTCCAGCTCCAAAATCAGCAGCATCCAGAAGATGACCGCCGCTCTCAGTCTCCTTCCACCAGCACCTCATCCAAGCCACCCCCATCTCTAGCTGGGACTACTCACCAGCCCAAGTGGTCTTCTTACTAGGCATTCAGGCTGCTCTTAGCAGAGCAGCCAGAGTGGCCCTTTTACATGATAGAATATGACATCACTCCTGAGCTCCAAAGCTTCCCCTGGATTCCAGCTCAACAAAAATAAAATAAACATCCTTAGTGGTCTCCTAAGAGCTTCTACCCAGGAAGTACTTTCCTCACTTTCCCACTTGGCCTGGCCATTTGGTTCCATTCTATTTGAGCACTGTGGTCCCTTATGAGTCAGAGTCTTATTAGGAAAACGGAGATCTCACAAAACTCTTCACAGAGAGAATAGTTAACACAGGAAGTGTCTGCAAAGATGCTCTCAGAATTGAAAAGGCAAAAGAAAAAGGATGAGTCTGGAGAGCTGAAAGCAAGAACACAGAACACAGATGGAAACCACCACCTAGGTGTCCAAGGTGCTCTAAGTGACACTGATCCCTGGCCACTGCTGCCCAGGTCACTCCCAGCTGCAGTGACTCAGCCCCTGCCGCTTCTGTGCTGCAGGAGCCTGCGATCTGCACACTGCCACTGCTGGAAACACGCAGGGGACCTCTCTCTTCCTGCAGCCCCCCAGCTCCCACTCATTCTATCAGCTGCACATGCAAAGGGGAGCCCAGGGGAATGTAGGGGCCTGAGCAAAGGGGCTGACGCCTCCTAGGTCTCAGGAGCCAAGCAACGTATAGCATCTGTCACAAAGAACTAAGGGAGAGGAGTACTAAGGTTCCTAGACGGAGAAATGATGAGCGCCTACAGAGGGGACAGTTAGTTCCTCTAACTTCATGATTCCATGTTGCATACCAAATAATCACACTGTAGCCTAAGAATGTGTCCAATTATTATGCATCAATATTAAAAAATGAAAAATCGAAAGCAAATCAAGGGAAGGTGTGGCTTGAGCGGCAGTGGGTGGAAGTCAGGCACAGCTCCATCTTTCCCTCTGCCCTTCCTATGGCTGAAGCTGCTCCTGAACATCAGCCATCTGCTTAGGACTTGCCCTCTCCCTAACAGGACCCAAATCCAGGTGGACCAGGATGTATACCTGCTTTGCTGACTGGGATAATCTAGTATTTAAAACAACGTCCAGCACAGAATATGCGCTCAACACATATTGATTGAATTATTCATGAACCATGAACTGGACCTCTACTTTTATCTCCTAACAAGCAGGAGCTAACACGCTGGATGTGCTGAAGCCAGAGAATTGAGCGGTACCAAATCAAACAACACATGGGAGTGACAGTCGTTCATCACCTTCTGAGACCCGCCTCAGACACTCGTCTCTGTCCCTCCTGGTCGCAGGGTCTCACTGCACTGAACCTGGTTAACAGAGTTTGTGATCTGTCTGATCCATGGTCCAGACATCTTTCCAGGGTGGGAAGAGTGAAATGCTGTTGTTTCTATCGGTCATTTCTGGGGTTGGAAAAAAAAAATCGCTGCACTTTTAGGCTTTGACACACAGCGTCACTACAAATGACTCTACAGGCCAAACGATGCTCCTGGTTATAACAAGGAAAACAGGCTCCTGCCTCCTGCCTCCTGCCTCCTGCCTCCTGCCTCCTGCCAGGCCTGGGACTGTCTCAGACTGAGAAAGAAACTGACAGAGAAAAAAATTAAAGCATAATTCAACCTAAAGTCAAAATCTACCTCTGGGCCTTTCTTCAGTCAATATTCAAAATGATTTGGAAAGAAACAAACAGACTAGGTGTAGACTAAATCAGAAAGCTTAAGGAAATTTACACACTTCATTGTGGTCTCTGTTGAGTTCTATTGGTAACAGAGATTTCAGCCCTGCAGACTTCAGGGTTGGGATAGAGCTCTGCCACTCAGATGCAACTGTACCTTGCTATCATGGTGAAGACAGGAGTATGGAATCCAGAGGAATGATTGTCTACTTAAAGAGTTGCTCGACTTCCACTGAATGTCCAGCTATTTTAGCACTTATCATGTAAAATGAGGACGGTTTAAGTACTTATTTACTTCTAATGTAAGAAACAAGTGACCATGCATTTAATGTACAGGAAGACTATACTACAGCTTAACTATAAGTACAATAATAGAGCAACTGAGGGCAAACAAGTGACTGTTTTAAACAAGAATCCCAATAATAATTCATAAAATCTTCTCCCTGCTTTAACGTCATCACACTGAACTACTTCACTTACACAGCAATCCATCTGTACTCTTGAATAATAAAGACTACTTGCCTATGGGGATGAGCGAGCCATAAAATAATGAAATTGCATCTGAAGATAAAGGGTAGATTTTCAGTCTCATAAATTATTTCACAGGGGGCCCTAGAATGCAGAAGTAACATAAAAATTATTAGTAATTTCAAAAGTCAATATAACCTTTCTACCCGATCTTCATCATTGTTTACAAAAATGGACCACAAGGACCCTCTTGGCTGTTTCCAAAGATCAATACCCACAGAAAAGCACAATCGAAGTGTAGCAGCCAGGGTGCTCAAGGAGTAAAAAAGCAATAGATTTGTAGTTACTCCCCTAGAGAATAGTCATATCTAAAATCCATGGGGCAAAGTAAATTATTTTTTAATACTCTGTTTCTCCAGAAAAAAAAAAAAAAATTAACAAAAATGCTTTAGAACCAGAAATGTCCTCTAAATGCAGTTAGAAGGTGAGATACATACAGCTTGCTTATGTATCTTAGGTGCTTTCTTTGCAAACAGGTGTGAGCATTTTGCTTCTGTGATAGATACTATGTATCATATTATATAAAACACCTATGCATATACATGACAATGGGGGACAAATCGTTTATGGAAAAAGGTGCCTTTTAAGGATTCATATTAGCTCTTTATGTCCCCAAGTGTCCCTTTAGGAGGATCCTTCCTCCTTCTATGGTGAAACCAGAGACTGTGTTTGCCTCACTCAGTCTATGCAAATTTCATTAACTGCAAATAGAAGGGTTTGCCTCAAGATAGTTCCCGAGTTAGTGGCATTTTGCCATATTTTAATCAGAATAGTAAGAAACTTTTAAAACTTAATGTAGACGTGAACTCCATACAATCAATTTTTACTGAAAACGAATTTCCCTAGCAGCTCCTTCGAGACCTCGACCACCATTGCAGAGTACACAGGCAAGTGACTTCTGAAGGGCCAAAGGGAAGGCCTGCAAGCGGGGGCAGGGAACGAGCATGGGCGAGGGTCATGTGTCTACAGAGTCCGCATCGTAGGGGCACGCTAGACAGCCTCAGCGAGAGCACTGGAGCTGAGAAAGGAGGCAAAATCCAGACAGCGCCTTATGATTTATGGAGAGCTTGGGGACACACATGGAGCCTGAGGGGTATGCAGGGCCCTGCCCAGGACCCTTTGGGCTCTCCGTGTCCCCTCCTCACAGATGATTTTCAGTTGGCTGTGCTCGGAGCCCGCTGAGGCTGCCCACGTAGACTCTGCCTTCTCAGCCCCCCGAGAGTGGCAGGGCCAGTCCACACGATGCCAGTGGCCGAAGGGACTGTGCAGAAGGCCAGAGGTTGGGCTAGTGGGGGCTTGGAGGCCATGAGGGAGTCTGAGCTTAAAAGAAGAGGGGCGCTGAACCAATAGACCTGACTAAGAGCCACTGTGGAGCCTTACAAAGCATGCTCCAGATTCTGGTTGTCAGTGTGTAACAAAGCAATCCTAGCACACCTCAATACCATGGAATATAAGCATATTGTTCTGTTTATGTCTAGTTGTCCCCCCAAAGCCTCAGTGGGCAGGGACTTCTATACATTGAGACTTGACTCGTGAGTCACTGGGATTATGTGTTTTAGTACTGATGGGATTATCAGTCTCAGTAGGGCTGGAACTATGGGCGTGGTCTAGGGCGGATATCCTAAGGCAGAGAGTAGGAATAGAAAGAGCGACAGGCTAGAGCTGTTGCTCTCGGCTGCCCTGATTGATTGGCTGCCTCTGCCACCATTTTTGTTGCTGTTCCACTGCCATGAACTGGATGCTCTCTGTCCTGTTCCACTCAGCCTTCCCAGTTCCATATTCGGGACAGCCGAATATGGACGGAAACCTCCACCCACTGTGAGCTAATAAACCTTTCCTTCCTTGATTTCGAGTGTCGGGTATTTGTCTCAGCAACGAGTAAAAAGTAACTAAGACACATACTATTTAAAACGGAAAGAAAAAGGTCCATGACAAACAGCCAGATACACTACAGAAAGAAAGATGAAGGTGAACACGCCTTCCATCACCGAGGCCCGCACTTAGGGATTCCATCACCGAGGCCCACACTTAGGGATTCCATCACCTAGGCCCGCACTTAGGGATTCCATCACCTAGATCACCTAGGCCTGCACTTAGGGGTTCCATCATCTAGGCCCGCAACTTAGGGATCGAGATAGCTGATTCGCCCGGAGTCCTTAGGAAACGCAGCTCAGGTCGGAAGGCTGATTCCCAGCCCAGCCCTGCTGACGCCCAGGCTGGGACGGACATTCTGGTCCTGGTGACTTCCTCCTTCCCTCCACACCCTCTGCAGCCCAGACCCTGCAGCCTTCCAGCGAAAGTCCTCACAGCACTTCCAGAAATTCTGAAACTATTCTGAGGTTAATCAATGAACCTGTAAAGAGGAAAACAGTCCATCGGCCTACCAAGGAGTTAAAAATAAAGATCTCAGTGACTCGGGAGGATCAACTGATAGCACTGTGCCTCGCTCTTCAGACAGGAGTAATCTTGGGCATTAATACTAAACACTGCAACAAATGGTCTCGGGTGGAGAAAGGGCCCCAAGTTAGTCATGATGTAAAAGCTCTGTGGCCAAAGAAGCCAGAGTGCGGGGTGACTCACCTCCCTGTGGGCTGTGAAATCTCTCAAATAAGCCCACTCCTAGCTCTAGAGCCCACGCTCCAAATAAGCCAGTGTGCCGGGTAAACTTTAATCAATAAACAAAAGCAGAATATGTCAATATTTCCTTAAGTAGACACTAAACCCTTAAAACTAATTTCAGAGATGGTTATGAGCCGCAGGAAATACACTGAGAAATCGGCCACTTGAAGGGTCACTATTTTTCCCTGTTTATTGGAGCAGAGGCAAATGGCAAGGCTAAGTGTATGAACAGCACCTTGGTGATGCATCAAGGTGTCTTAGCAGCTGCTGGATGCTCAGGGATAAATATTCCAGAACACACAGGCAAGGGAACAACCTTGCCAACACAGCAAGCTGCTAGGCGTGCTGAGCAATGGACGTAGTAGACAGGAAGAGCCCACAATGGCAAATATTTTACAGAGTCCGGGAAAATAAAAAAAAAGATCTAGCCAGCACCTTCCGCCAGCCCAGGTACCGCAAATCATGCTGAGTTGCATTAAAATGTTGCTTTAGGCTGGAGAGACAGCTCTGGAGACCACCGCCTCTCTTAGGCAAGCACAGGGCTCATGGTTGGAAAGCAGGCACCACATGCCGTGCCAGCCCCACCCCAGGATGGGCTGAGCTCGCCACAGTGTCCGGGCATGGTGGTGCACGCTTGTGATGCCAATGCTGGGGAGGCTGAGAACAGGAGGGTCACTATGAATTCAAGCTGCACAACGAGACCCCGTGACAACCACATACGCTGAAAAACAAAACGTCGCTTTAGTGTCCAAACCACCAAATGTGGTCTCCTGTGAAGAATGTCTCTAAAACATAACACTACATCATGATGTCTTCAATGTATGTGGCCACTGAGCTTTTAAGACTCATGATCATCCGGGGCATGCTTGCTTTCTACTTTATCAACGCTTTGGCTTCCTTTCTCAATCTCTCCTGCCTGACAAGTCAGTGGTCAACGGACAAAGCAGTGGCCACCTGCTCAGCTGGAACATGAGCCATTCTCAGGACCAGCTGGGCTCCTGCCCTCCACAGGGCCGCACCAGCATGTGGGTCTCCACAGACGCATCCCTTCTCCAGAGAGAGCTGCCTGCCTAGAGCTTCCCACTCGCTCCCCGTGGCCTGCCAACCGCCCTGGGCGAGCACCCTTCCCTTCCTTCTGCCCACTGGGGGCTGTGCATCCTGGGTGCCTGGCCGCCTGCCCCCGCTCACTCACTGGGGGTGGAGCCGGCTTCCTGTGAGCTAACTCTTCACCTGTTGCCCGCATCCCGCCGGCTCCCACAGCCCAGGGACTCGGCCTCATCAGCTGTCTCCCCTCTTGCTTCTCTCTTCAGCCTCTTCCTTCATCTGGCTGTTCCTCATCACCCTTGGTGATGACCCGGTGCTCTCCTAAAACCTCACCCTGATCCTCTGGCCTGGCTGGGCGGCACCTCTCCCCACTTCTGTCTGCTGTGGACCTCACAATCATCCCTCTCTATCCCTGACCATTTGGCTGCTTCCCCAGGTCTGTCATCAGTCTACTGACAAAAACTGTGTATTGGGAAATGAATTATGTCATCAAAAAAAGTTATATTCAAGTCCTAGATGTGGCACCATTGGCAAATAGGGCCATTATAGATGAACGGTCCTACTGGGTTAAGGGTCACACTAAGTTCAGTATGACAGATGACCTTGTAAGAGCAGAACAGATTGACACGCAAGGCCAAGCGGAGAATGTCATGGCGCACTCGGGGACTGGGCGATGTCTCTACAAGCCAGGGAAGGCCGAGGCCTGCTGATGATGGCAAGAAGCCAAGGAGAACCAAGCGTGATTGTTCCCTGGAGAACCCAGAGACAGTGGCCCCGCCAGCACCGTGGCTTGGACCTCCGGCCTCCTGAGCAGGGAGAAGAGACGTCTTTTGCTTTAGGCGTCAGCTGGTGCTGTCGCAGCCCTCGCACATAACGCAGCTCCACTGGCAGAATGTTGGGAAGGGTAAGGAGCCGCTGGGGTTTCTCAAGCACATAGGAGCCGCAGTGCCAAGTTGGGAAGGCCCCCGCAAAGCAGCCCAGGGCTGCCATTCTTCCTTTGGCCCAAATCTGCCATGTGCCACCTGAGTCACTGGGTACTGAGGGCTGCCTCGCCCCTGAGGAGCTCTTGTTTCTGGGCTCTCAGGCACCCTGTTCTCAAATATCCAATCCCTTCTGATGGCATAAAGGAACACAGTGCCCCCCTGCCACCTTCCCTGTTGAAGACGAGCGTCCTCAGTGGCCCTTCAGCACCACACGCTGTCTGAACCCTCAAGAACCACGGCAGCCCCGTCAGCTTCACCGCCTGCCCGGCCACGAGGTCCCCAATCCCTCTACTGAATGTCCGCCAGAACCCGCCTGGCTCCCTTCCCACGCCTCAGGCCTCAGCACCTGCCTTTGCCTTCCCTGGACACTTGTCCCTTCTCAAACCCGGCTGAGCAATCAGCTGGCCCTCAGGGTGGGCGTGAACCCCACTGCCTTAACTGCCGCTTCCTGCAGCCCAGGTTGCCGGGCTTCAGGGCTCCTAGACTGGGGTCCAGGCACCCAACTTGCTGGAGCTTAATGCAATGGCACCCTCGGCTCATCGTGCTGAAACCGCATCAACAGGAACTGTGACCAGGGCCTCTGTCCCCTCCGCATTTATGAGCACAGAACTTGTTCACGACAGACACCTCGGACATGTTTGTGGAAGGTTCGCTCAAAATTAAAAACACACAAATTAAAAATACAATGAAACTGTTTATGAGTGACGGTTTGAGCACAAATCCCGACGCCTAGTGGCATACGCTGCTGGGCAGGCTATAGAGACCCAAGCCAAGGGGGTTATGAAATGGAACAGCCCTCACTAAGGAGAATGGGGCAACCCCTAGCAAAGCTACCCGTGCATGTACCCTCTCACCAAGAAACCCCAGCCCTATGAATCTGTCCCCACAGGGCCCGGGCAAAATGGAGAAATGACTGCTGAAGGAGATTCCAGCTGCCACAACACTGTCTGGAGCTGCAAGGACCAAAAGTAATAGAGCCTCCTTAGTAGGGAATTTTTTTTACGAAAAGGGGACTCTTCCCAGCAGAGAGCCATGCGACCTCAGAGAAAGGATGGTACGAACTGCTGCACTGCACTGGGAGCTGGGCTCTAGGACATGTGGGTTTGTGAAAACATTTACTCCAAGCTGGGCATAATGGTGCCTGCATATTACTGGGAGGTGCTGGATGGCAGAGGCTAGATTGAAAAATTAGGTCCAGTTTGGACAATTTTAGCAACTTAGTGGGACCGTAACTCAAATTTGTCTGCTTTCCACTTTTATCAATGGTTTGGCTTCCTTTCTCAGTCTTTCCAGCCTCACAAGTCAGTGGTCAGCTGACAAAGCAGTGGCCACCTGCTCAGCCAGAGCACGAGCCACCTGCAGAGCCAGCCGGGCTGCTGCATCGACAGGGCAGCACCCGAGTGTGTGTCTCCACAGAAACGTCCTTTCTCCAGAGTGCACTGCCTTTCTGGAGCTGTAGAGCTTCCTACTCGCTCCCTGGGGCCTGCCAACCCTCTCGGGGCTGAGACAGGTGGGTGGGATGTCGCTCTGTGAGAAGGGCCTGGGCTCAATCTCCAGTATCACCAAAGAGGAAAATAAGTAATGCGTAAACACATGTTGCGTAGAGGCTGCATCTTACCTCGTAGTGGCTTGTACTGCGCATGTATATGGCTGCATGCACAGCCTTATTTAAATTGCAAAAGAAGTACAAAGCATGAAATGTAAATAGAGATGTGGCTAAATGATGAGAAAAGGAACAGCATTGAGAAGAAAATGAGAAAAAGATAAAGTTCCCCAAAGACCCTTCATTTCCTCAATTTCACTTTGAAACATGTCACAGTTGGTAATAGATTCTAAGAATCAAAAGCAAATTTAAATAAAAGAAATTAAATCCCTTTGGGATTGGTAGAATAAGCACATGGCAGGAAATTGCTTCAAGTGATTTCAAAAGCAATAATGCTGCCAGAATTCCCCAGCAAAGAAGGACTAAAACAAGAAAAAAAGAGTCATCTCAAAAGGTTTTCAATAATCAAAAGCAGCTAAGGTTGCATGAAGCTGTTATTCTACAGCGGCAGAGGGTGTACCTTGAGAAAAGGCAGAGGGCTGCTCCTCTGGGTCTGCACACGCAGGATTCTGGGTAGGGAAAAAAGAGAAAGATGTGGAGAGGAAAGGGCAAGAAAGGTCTGGCGGAGAAGAGCTGGAAATATCAGAGACGTGGAGGGCGCATTATAGTTTTGAAAATATTTTGCTCAGAACTGTAAATGACAGAGAATTGTCTGTAACCAGGGTTAGTGCTTGAAGCAGTGAGAAATACGCAGTGCCCCCTTGAAAGGGGCTTTGAAAGGAGACTGGTGGCAGGGCTAGGAACATCCTGCGATCCCAGAGGGTGAAAAAAACCGATCAGAGATGATGCAAGCGGTGTCAGAACGGAAGACGCAACCTCTTGTTTCCCTGGACTGGAAGGCCGACATTTCACCATCTACCAGGGCAAAAGCTGGAATGGATTGAAATATCAACTATGTTGAAATCCACATAGTAGTGACTCAGATGAGGGAAAGGAGAAAGCAAACAAAATATCTTACTGGGCCGCATGGAAGATGAGTGCTTGACTAGTTGGATGTTGAAGAATCAACTTACTCATCTCAAAAGACTTGTAAAAAGATAGAAGAACAGTTATTCTGCCCTTACTAGCTGGACCCTCAGGACACTTCAGCAGTCGATGAAGGAGAGATAGTTGGTAGAGAAGTATTCTACCCATGAGATGAAGAAAGAACAGCGCAACCGGAAGTCCCAGGCGGGGTCCCAGGCACGAAGCGCCACACTCGGCATGATGGTCAGCGGTGTGATTCCCCAGGCGGGTGTCCCAAGGGGCACCCGCAGCCTGTCACGAGTCACTAGCAGGATGGCGGTGGGAGTCTCCATTGGTGGGGTATCTGGATAGCGCTGCAGATTCTGGACGATGTGCAGAGCGCAAGGGCATGTGCGCGGTGTGACACAAAGGAGGCTCAGGGCACGGGCCAGCAACCTGCAGCGCACGGCTTTACGGAGATCCTGACTGGCTCCCGCTCTTACCCAAAAGTGTGAGTCTCTGGGAAACTGGCCAGGGTCTGTCCGTGTCTGCTGGATAGCACACCACTTCACTAAATCATCACAGTTTGGGGATTTTTTTTTATAAGATAGAATCTGGGTGCGATCTTTTTGTCTCCCTGTATTTAAGACAGGGTCTACAAGGTCTCACTACATAGATCGGACTCTTAGTGATTCTCCTGTGTCCAGTCCCCCAAGCCCTGGGATCACAGCCTCATGTCACCAAGCCCAGTCTCAATCACCGTCTCAGCGCACCCCACAGGCAGGGCTGGCACTGCATGTAGGGGAATCCAATGGGTGTGATTTAAATAAGAGGGGGAAAAAAAAAAAACAAGCCATGAATGAACAAGGGTCAGAATGGCTCTTTGTATATCCCTATTCTTCTTGCTTTTGTATATTTTGAAAATATGATATAAAGTTTTCAAAATAACAAATTATAGCGCTATATGGTGAGAGAATAAGTAAACTCTAAGATCTGATTTCCGCTGACAACATAACTGAACAAGTATGGGGCAAAGAATCATTTTTGTCTTTCTTTCTTCTTTAGGTATAAAGACACTATTTTTTTTTTTTTTTTAATCCCTGAAAGAACAAATGAGTGGGTATAACACAAGTAAGTTAATTAACTGTACAGATACCCAGAGATACCTAGGACACCAAACTAAGTCTGCTGCCTAGCCATGCTGAGTGGGGACAAAGGAGTGAGACAAAGAGGTGAGATGACAGGTTTCCTGGAAAAAGTGAGAACGAAGCTCTTTGGCTTAGCATGAGGGATTTTGTTGCTGCCATTATTTTTGTGCATCGTGGATGGTCTTGATGCTCTGGCACCAATGCCTAGGAGGCCAGCGGCACCTGTTAACCGAAGGCGGCCTCCAATGGTGGAATATTCTATCCATGGTAATCTTTTCTTAGAACCTACAGGAGGTAAGGGTTGCTTTCCGAAGGCTTTTTTTTTTTTTTTTTTTTTTTAATTTTTCCATTTATTTTAAACAACTTCCAAATCAAGCGTGGAAGCAAAATCGAGCCACAGGCATTACTATTCTCTGCCAGTAAACACGAAATCTGCCCCTAAATGGTGGCTTTGCAGTCTGAGCGCTCCTGTTCCTCTTACCTTTGTAGGAAATGACCGGGTGCTCAGCTCTCTGGCACTGGGCATCCTGAGCCTCCAGCCAGGCAAGTCTCCACAGCCCCAGGCTTGAAAACAGCCACACGAGGGTGAAGGATCCCTTCATGGTGGGCAAGGGGTCTCAGGCTCCAGGTGCTTGTCTTCTATGAAGCGGGTGCGCCCCTCATGTGGGAACAGTGCCTGAAACATGCAAGCGAGAACAAGCCTGTGAGCATGAGCTCAGGTTTGCTGGAAGGCGGTGTTTGGAAGAGCCTAGCACTAAGTTCAACGCTATAATTTGTGGAGTTGAGAGACCTCAGCGAATACAAACAATCTTTTTTTTTTTTTTTTTTTTTTTTCTAAATGATGCACCTCCTTACCTTTATAGGAAATGACTAGGTGTCGTGTTCTTTGGCACTGGGCATCCTGTGCCTGCAGCTGGGCGAGTCTCCACAGCCCCTAATCTCTCTAATTTTAGTCTCCCTAATTTTATGAGATAACCCAAGTTTAAAATCTACTGAGTCACCCTGATCACTTCTAAGGAAAGCCTGTAAAGAGTACTCAGTGGCGTTCCCTGGAAAGTTTATCACAATACCTTGTGCAAACACAAAACCTTAGGGATATCAGCCCAACCCTTTTCACATCCAAATGTCTTATAGAATAAAGCCACTGCCATTGTCTTACCATAAACCTGCTGAGTGTGACACTGTCTAACTCATAAAATACCCATAATCGGTACAAGTGCCAGCTTGCAAACGTTATGGCTAGAGAGTAAGTGGATCCAGCAGTCTCTGGATTCCACAGCGGCACGGTGAAGTAAAAGTGCAGTGTTGCAAAGGCTGGGTCATTTTAATGATTATGAACAATGTAAAAGATTAGCAAGCTTTAAAGGAAGAAACGCTTGTAAAAATAACCCCAATCCAGCTCCTTAGAAACTCACAGAAAGGAGCAGGAGTGATTGAGGAGTTCGGGAAAAGGAGAGCTGCCCTTTATAGGGATCAAGGAAGGCTCTGGGAGGAATTTGTGTTTGAGTTCAATACTGAAAGACAGAGAGGAGATTTCTGGAAGGTCGTTCCATGCCGAGGAGAGAGGGTGAAAGGCACACTGCAGCATGCAACATGTTTGGGGATGCTGGATTATATGTATGATATAATGGTGCCAGCAACCACAAAGAGGACTAGACAAAGAGTTGAGTGAGGGAGGAGAATGCATTAGCATTGGGAAAACAAATTATATCAAGCTGTTAGGTCTTTAGTTCCAGTAAAAAAAAAACTATCCTAATATATGTTGGCCATCTTTGCTGGAATAAACTACCTGATACCACGACTTAACGGAGGAGAGGTGTGCTTTGGCTCAAGCTCCAGAGGGTGCAGTCCATGGTTAGATAGCTCCAAGGTAGCTGCTGCTGCTCGGCTCCTGGATGCCTGAGAGCAGAGTCCAAGGAAAAAGCACCTGGGAGGAGCAGTCAGGGACCCAATCCAGTGCCCAAGGATGCACTCCAGGACTCACCCAAACACCCTCAGAGGTGGGATTTGCTAATCCACTGCCTCCTAGGCCGACCAAGCTGACAAACAAGACTAGCCATCACATTACCTTAATCTGAGAAGACGTATCCATAAGGTCCCTCTCGCGATAGCATATATAGGAAAATGTGTGTAGCAGGGGATAAGGTATTTTGAAACTACCACAATTGCTTGGAAAAGAAATAAGTGGCGCTATGAACTGAGGTGTTGCCAGTGGGAATAAAAGTAAAGACAAAGAGAAAATAGCAAACAGGAGAGGTAAAGGCAAATTTGGCAAAGGGTCCCAGAAGAAAGATGGCCCCAGAGGCTGACTTGGCTCCATGGAGATGAAGACCAAGGTTCCATCCCAGGAACTGAGGTTGGATCTATGGTAGCCTTCCTCAGTAATTAATTCAGCAGGACAAGGAGGCTTGTTCCCAAGATCAGATTCAATGAAACTGGCAAGTGATACCTCCTATCTCTAAACACCCATTCTTGGGGGGACTGTGACCTCAGGTCCAAAGTCCAGCACCTTGCTGTTCTCATGTGAGAGAACACAATTAGATGTCATAGTACACAGGTCCCTCTGGGCCCAGCTCCCCAGTGACTCCTGCTGAAGCTCCAAATACAGGATGAAAGCTCAAATCCACAGCCAAGGTGCCACACGAGTGAGCTCAGCCGAATTCCAGATGCATAAAGTGTGCAATAGAATAGTTGTCACTCTAATCTGCTCACTGTCCAAATCACAAAGCAAATCGGCACAAGTGGACTCCAAATGGACAGTGGAAGTGACTCTGCCAGACAGGAAGGTCACCCATTTAAATATGATCAACAAAGAAGGGTTTGGTTCAGATAAGAATATTGTCATTTAGTCCCATATACACCGGGTTTCAGATGCTGAGCGAATATTTACAGAAATGTAGGAAATGTGAAAACCCAGGCTGGTTGCTCAGAAAAAGAAAATTCACAGGCAGCATGGAAAGTTCAGTATGGTTGAAATCTTAACTTTGGTATTTTCTAAAGGGAAGCATTCAGGAAATAAAGATTAAGAAAGCTGTTTGTTAATATGGAGTAATCAGAAAAAGCCACAGATAGATGGGAAGGTGGAACAGAGGAAAAGCATGAGTGGATCTCCTCACTGTCATGCTGCCTCGTGCTCCCAGGGTGCAGAGAAGAGTGACAGTGTAGCAGAGGGCAGGGTTCCTGCATCTTTATAGCAACTAGCAATGAGCCCTGAGGTCCTGGCTCTAACCAGGCCATGATCAGCGGTCAGCAGGGAAGGGGAATCAGCAGCAATAGCAGAAGGCAGGACCCGCACGTCAAGGAAGCAGGGCAGGACGTAGTGCAGAGGTGCAGGGCACTGCTCCCCTTGATGCTCAGTACAAAAAGAAGAAAGCTATAAAATCAGAAAACATTAAAAGAAGCACCGGCCAAATAGCCGAGAGGATTATAGCGTCTGCATAGCTAGGGTTCGTTCCTCTGCGTTCTAGGCCAGCTCCACCCTCCGGTGGCGTGCTGAGATGGCGACTGACACTGGGCATGGTGGCGGTGCCCCTGTAATCCCAGCACTGGGCAGGCTGAACACAGGCACTTTAATTTGACTATGAGTTCCATCTAAGGAGTGAGACCCTATAGATGCTGGGTCTAAATACAATCAATCAATAAATGAATGAAACATTGCAATAGAACAAATTAGGACAATTTTAAGATAGGCAAAATGGATTGGTACAGTTTTAAGATCTTCCGCAACACTCCTATTTAAATGTCATTTTCAGTGTCGTAACATTAAGAGTAAGTCTGGATTAAAGTTTCCTAAAGGATAAGGAAATTACGTAAATTTTATAGAGTAGAGAGGGGTGGAATGTGGCTCAGAGATCGCAGGTGTGCTTAGTATGTGCGAGGCCCTTCTGGGCTCAACTCAGTTACCAAAAATTAGTAAATAAGTGTAAGGGAAAATATAATGAATTTCACAGGAGTTAACTCAATATATATATATATATATGAATAACTTGTTTTGATGGCCCAGCTGTGTTTAGTCTCATTCACTCAATATTTATTGAGTACCAACTGCTGATCCATCTCTCCAAATTCACGTGTGAAGCGAGGGTATTAAGAAGTCTAGCATGGGGGCTGGAGCTTCGGCTCAGGTGTAGAACACGTGCCTAGAAAGCTGGAAGCCCTGGGTTTGGTTCTCCTCACCAAAACCAAAATACAAACCTCCCCTTGGAAGTGTGGCATGGGAACTAATGTTGCCAGAGCAAGGAGGCTTTGAGTCCTTTCAGAATGAAACAGACTCCAGAATCCTTGGCTGTTCAGACTGGGCAGAAAAGCAGATGAATGCCCGCAAGCAAGACAGGGCAAGAGACCGGGCTGTATAGGAGCAGAAGATGCTGAGCGCTGCAGGAGTGGAGCAGACAAAGGACAGGGACCCCAGAGGCTCAGCTGTCCCACAGTCAGCCTGATGGTCCCTAGGCACAGGGCACCGGAAAGGGCAATGGATGGGTAAGCGCCAGGGTTACAAAACTAAAAGTAGGACTTTCACAATTGGGAAGTGAGCGCGCGCGCGCGCACACACACACACACACACACACACACACACACACACAGGCAAGCTGAGCTTTCCTTCCTTTCTGATGGGCCAATCCCGCCTGTCCCAGCCCTAACAGTCTAGCCTCAGGAATGAAAAGCAGACAGACACACCACAGAGACGGAAACGTCCTTCCCTTGGGATTCAGAAAGAGATAATTAGAGAAGATGGCAGAGCCTCGTCAAATGACAGAGCAGCTGGAAGGGGCCGCTGGTGACCAGGTGAAATTATACGTTTGCTGTGTTAAACTTAGAGGGTCACATTTAACCAGAATAGGTGAATTTTGGAGGGATGTAATTTTCCAACTAAGACCCATTACGTTTTCTCTTAAACATAAAGGTGGTCTAAACAGCCCTTGCAGGGAGGCGGCAGGGGCGGGCGCCTGCGGCGCTCAGGGAGAGGCCTGGGCTTCCCTGAGCAACCCTCCGCAGGAGCCCGCTGCTCTGCGCGCTCCTCCCTCGACTCTGCAGGTCCACGGTCTACAGACTGACAGAGCTCTGTCCTCTTGGTAGGCAGAGGCCAAATTCCCCCAGGGCTCTTGCGTTCAGCCTAGAAGTGCCTGCCCTCCAGCGCGGCCGCTCACTGTTAAGCACTGTCCGGAGCGTTTATCAGGGCTGCTGGCCTCAACACTGCAGATGCTGGTCGCGCTGCTCTGGTTTTGATTTCTATTTTTTAAAAAAGTATTTATTTATTTATTTATTTATTTATTTATTTATTTATTTTGTACAGGATCATGCTACACAGCTTGAACTTGCAGTGATCCTCGTGTCTCTGCCCCCCAGTGCTAGGATTATAGGCCTGTGCCACCACACCCGATTTCAGGCCAACTTAGCACAACTGAGAAGCCAGAGCTGGTAAGGCATGTGGTAGTGGGGATCAAACCTGGGTCCTTGTGCTTGCCAGGCAGTTGCCTAGACCACTGAGCTATCTCCCCAGTTGAAAAATTGTACTGTGTGTGTGTGTGTGTGTGTGTGTGTGGGTGTGTGTGTGGTACCAGGGATCAAACACAGGACCTTGCACTTGCTAGGCAGCTGCTTAAGCAGCTGATCTATATTCCTAGCCCTTGGTTTCTGTTTTCTGTTTTCACAACCAAAAATGTCTCCAGACACTGCACAACTCCCTCTTGCTGAAAACTCATGATTTACATAAAATTAAACTATCGTCACCTTGAAAGATTACTCAGTTTACACCCGTAGAAAGAGCCCGACTGAATGTGTATTGAGTCATTCCAGCATCAAGGCAAGTTATGTTGATTATACCTATTCGGCCCACGTGACAAATATGTCATGAAGGAATTTACAATGGATCCATTTCAATAAAACTTGCGTAGTATCATCCTACCATCTCTGGAACGTTAAATCTTTATTAGGTAAATCAATAGAAATGATTCTGCTGGTATGAAGATTTGTTACAGAGGACCAGTTTAGACTCCAAAAATCCAAGGAGTTCTGTAGCATCGAAGCCCCTGAAGCTTTCTTCTTAGCTTCCTGGTGTGGGAGGATCACTGTATGAGCTGGATCTAAATAAGCACAACTTTGTATACAAGTGTTTCTGCAATAAATAACATTTCCCCTTCACACCCACACTGCCACTGAAAAGGCCTTGGGGATAGAAAATAACTGTTCCTTTTAGAAAAATAAAAATGCTGTCAGATGGAAAAGAAATGGAAGGAATAAAATCATATAGAAGGAGAACAGTGTTTCACTAGTTATTGGTAAGAACAGATTCACTCAAAACAGAGTGAACTTTTCAACAAGAGGCTGCGCTGCTAGTGAGCGACAGACACTGTAAAGCTCGACGGAAGTGGATCCTCTGGCTTAGTCACGGACACAAGACCTCGGTGCTCTGTGTCCTCACAGACAGGTCCAGCACCTCATGAGGGAGAGGACGAGGAAGGCAGGGGAGAGCCAACCCGGGAGCTGGCCTTGGGAGGACTCAGGCAGCCACGCCGCGCGCTGTCAAGCGCAGCAGATTCCGTGGTGCTGCAGGGCTGGGGCCAGGAGCACCAGGGCCAGCATTACGGAAGGAGATGCTTGATGCGTCCCTGTGAATCCTTCTGTCTGTGACTCTGTCTACGCAATCCACGGAACTGCTGCCTGAGACACGGAGTTCAACTCCCAACGAAAGCTGCAGAGGCAAGAAGAATCCCTCCGCCACCCACGCGCACTCCTCCATGCCCACTCCCTGCAGGCCAGCACGGCCAGCTTCGCGGTCAGCAGCACAACTGGGAGAACATGAGGAGAGGACAGACTGCCCTGCTAAGAACAAGAGATCATGATTTCTCCCCCGCCTTCCCAGGCGCATGCTGTTGTCTTTCATCCCTCGGCTGCTCCAGCGCCTCCCCACTGTGCTCACTGCCAAGCCAGGGCTCCAGCCTACATCCTCAGGGGAAGCCTGTGCTCTCCTCTACACAGCCACAGGTGCCACGGGGCCCCACCCAGCCAGGCCATCCAGGATGCAGGCTCATGTTGTCTGTCATCAGCAGCCTCTGATGGCAGCTCCTGGATGCAAGGCCACAAAGCCTGCTGCCTGGCCCTTCCTCAGCAGAGATCACACGTTCTGACCTCTCACACAGCAAGCAACTGTGGTTAACACGCAGTGCTGGTGCCAAGTGTGCCCGCTCTAACATGCTGAATGGGCCCAGCGAATGCATCGCAGAGCCAACATCCAGCTTAGCTTTCATTACGATCCAGCCCCGGAGTGCCACCCACCATGAGCTGGCTAAGTCCCCTGGTACACAGGAGACAAGGAAAGAGTGGTGACTCCAGAATTGGGTGGGAGCAAGGCGAGGTCAAAATCGTTAGTCCCTCTCCTCACTCTGAAGCAGAGAAACTTAAGGCTCAAGTAGATCCCACTGCACCCAGGAGACCAAGTGTGAGTGGCAGTCCCTTGCCCTGTGGCACTTTAGGTTGTATATTTTGGCCTTCTGCTCAGACATGTGAAGCCACACATGACAGGGTTTAAGTCAAACCCAGGAACTCTGCCAAGCCTCCCACAGCGAATACTAGGGGCAGAGCCTCAGGGGCATGAATGAGTGGCATCTCAGGAGTGCTACAAATCAAGCCAACTCTGTCAAAGGGTGCCATCCTGGGTACAGCTCTCCAAGACATGGAGGGGACCAGGTCAAGGGGGCACTAGCTTCAGTGCTTCAAAGCTGCCCACTGAATAAAAATTGAATTTTGCATCAATGCAAGCAGAAGTAGAACAAAGTCTTCGAAGAAGGAGAAATTCTCTGTGGGTGGCAGACATAGATAAGAGTCATGATTTTTGATGGGGTTCACATTAAGAGCTCAAAGACAACACGCCATCTGGGAGCACCAAAGCCCACAAGAGTTAGGGTTAGAGGGAATGCCCTGGGTGGTCTATGTTCCTACCAGTCGTGTCAGCTATCCCAGGTACGGAGCAGGAAACAGGACTCAATGAAAAAAAAAAAAAAATCAGTACAATAATAAATCTAAGTCACATCAAGGTGCTTAAGCAAATTGAGACCTTTAATCTTTTTCAAAACCAATACATAAATGTTTTATTCTTGGAGAAATATAGTAAAATTAAAGTGCCCCTATTATATTGAATCTACGAGCAGAATCTGATGATAGCTGAAGATACTGCGTCATCAGTTGTTAGTTACATCGTTTCAACACAGTTCCTTTTGGTATCAAATTAAGCAGATATTTTAGTTGCTGAGTTTCCAATAAAGTAAGTTCATAATAAGTCCTTAGGACTGTGCTAATGAAAACGCTAGTGACCTATCAGTAGGGACACTGCTGGTTGGCACCTTCAGGGGTCCAAGTCAGCCGGCTTTGTTACCCAGATTCCCATCATGGGTAAAGTAAGATGGGAAAAAATTTTCTGACTGCATAAAATGACCTCAGGTTATAAAATGGGGAAAAGCAAACATTAAACTATTTTACACATTTCAATAATGGTTCAGCTCCAGTGGCCGTACTTTATGTCTCTGTTTATAACAAGGGAACTGTTACTGCGCTTTTGCCTTCCTCTCCTTGTTCAGCCCCAGATTGCCTGTAGGAACAATCAAAATACACGAAGTCCATTGTATAAAATTATTATTTACACAGAGGCTATATTAATTTTATCTGTCAGCAGGTTTTAAAAGCAAGTGAAAGTTCATTCACTCGACTTCTGCGTTAACAAAGCCAGCAAGATCACTTTCTAAGAAACAATAAGAGACCTAGAGGCAGCACCACTACATGAGATGTTACCGAAGGATTATATGGAAACATTTTTTGCAAGACAGGAAACATATACACACAATAATTAATCAAGCTCTAAATGACACAAGTAAAAGTCATAGTCACGGCCCGCATTGGTCTCAGTTAAAATGGACAGTGTAGGAGGCCTGGCTTCCCTGTTGCTAATTGCAAGGCCCCATGTCTCTGGCAACACTCACGAGCAAACTATCACACCGGCCATCACTCTATCAGCACCACTGGTCACTTCCTGCTCGCCAACACCAGGAAAATCATGTGAGCCAACACCTCCACCAACCAGCGACTTCTCTCCTGAGTACACCCCCAAATCCCTTTTAGCCTGGTTCTGGAAACATCCTCACCCTTTTGTGTTCCTACCAAGTCCAGAACTCTCCCTTCCTAACCTTCCTTTTAAATGGTGCACACCAGGGCTGGGGAGACAGCTCAGTGGTCTAAGCATTCGTACGGCAAGCACAAGGACCCAAGTTGGATCCCCAGTACCACATGCCCGCGCCGGCCCCAGAACCCTCTGTGCGCTGGTCCAGTCCCGAAATCAGGCATTGTGGAGCATACCTGTAATCACAGTGCTGGGGAGGCTGAAACAGGAGGACCACTGTAACTTGGAACTGTGTAGTGAGACCCTATATCCAATAAATACATAGGAAGGAAAGAATCTAAATGCTGCACTCCAGCATCTTCAGACACTTCCTATATTTCCTTGATCAATACATCACCTATGAGTTTGCATATTCTCTAAAAACTGGCTACTCTAACATCTAAAGCCCTCTCCCAGAAGTAAAGAGATTGCTGTGGTTTGTGTTTGAATGTCCCTCCCTAAGCTTCACGCAGATGTAAGTGGGGCTCTTCAGAAGTGACTGGATGTTGAGTGTGGGATGTTGGGATGAACTGCGGGACACTGCGATCAAGGCTGTGTGATGGCTATGTTCGTCCACTGGTTGTTGGGGCACAGCTCTTGGAGCAGGAGACGGGAAAGCCCGCCTTGCATGTGCATGCTGCCCACTACAAAGGTAGGCAGTGTGGACAGCGTCCGACTCAGAGCTCTCTGCCTGGTTCCTCACTGCCGTGCTGTTTTGCTACCTCCTTGCTTTTGGCGCGTCATGAAGTCATCATGAAGTGCTTCTCCTCTATGAGGCTCCTCCCTCTGCCTTACCACTCTGCCTTGGAGCTCGCCAACGCCAACTACGAACTGAAACCTCTACAGACAGTGTGCTATTAAAAGAAAAAAGAAAGAAAAAAAAAAAAAAAAACCTTCTTCCTCTTACCTTGGGTGTTGAGTATTTTGTCTCAGCCATGAGAAAAGTCACCAACATAAAATGTTTTCGAGTATATCCAGCAAGACGCGTGCTCTCCTAGGGAGCACCATGATCTGCCCTCACGAGCAGGCTCCTCCCTGGCTGCTCCTCCTCACGCCTGACTGTATCACTGGCTCACATACCTAGCCCACAACCTGGGACACAGCCTCCTCCCTTCCCCTCCTGCACCCTCACGAACTCACCTCTATGCCGCACCTGTATCCTGGTAACACTTCCCTGGCCCAGGCATGTTCCCTTTTCTGCTCAAGCTGTTTTTATTTCTCTCCGCGGTCAGCTATTTCTATAGCTTTTCCTCCTTCTCCCTCTAGTCCTCATTCTGAAGCATCACCTCTAGACAGCTTTTGATGAGTTCTTTCTACTTTCCCCCATTCCCACCTGGCCCGGGCTGCATTAACACTCATTTCCATGACAGCCCACTTTGCCCTAGAGCTAACTGCAGGTATGACTGACGCTCCAAATGTGCCTAGAATCCCAGTCTCAGGACAGTACTGCGCACAGCACAGACAGACCATCAGACCATCAATATCTGAGAACTCAGTGGATGGGGAAGAGCATGGAACTCCACAGACACCTCTTGCCTTCCAATGGATTTATTTCCATTAAAATGCTATTCAGGTTTCCTTTGCTCCTACGATGCTTCCATTCACTGTCACAGATGTTCTGTCGGCTCATTAACATTCTCTCAACATCTGGTCCAAATCCATGAATTCCCATGGTCTTGAGAAATGTCCTTTGTAAATGTCATCATTTTCCAATTACCGGTCAAAAGGATGAGGGGATTACTCTAGGCAGGCAGGCTAAAAGGATGCATTCTCTTGGGCCTGAACACAAGAAAGCAGATGGAAGATAGAGCCAGAAGCAGAAACGCCAAGGGGTCGCGGCAAGCTGCGGCAGCGCAAGTCGGCCACTGGAACCCCACACGATGAGGGACAGAGCAGAGGAGGAGGAAGTTCCAGGGCATGACAGAGCTCTATCTCCTATATTCATTTTTCTAGGAGGGGAACATAAATATCTTGAAGTGGCGTCAGGTAATTCTACAGATAATAGACTGCTCAGAAAAATGAGAATATTTTCTGAAAAAGCCCCAGATCTGTTGTTTTCAGATTTTAGCTGGAAATAACTCTACAGATATTTAGCATTACTCTTTAGAGGGAATATACCAAGGATGGCAGAGCTGGTAATATTTGAGTCATTCACATGTATCTGTCTTCAGAAGTGCAACAAGTCAGAATTCAAGGGCAGCAATGATTTCTTTGGTGAGCATGCTAAAAATGACAAGAAATTCATGACAAATTTTTAAAAATTACTGAGACATTTATAGGAAAGTTATCACTGAGACATAGTAGAATACTAAATAATGGTAAAATAGATCATATATCACATGCATGCATCTCTTATTCAGGAAATAAACCCGCAACCTGTATACGGTCAATCCTTCTGTGCCGATATGGAGACATGGTCTCACGACCAAATGGAAGAACTGAAATCTTTCACTAAGAGGTCCACAAAGGCCTTACATTCTGGAACAGCCTGTTGTCCAGAAGGCACACCCCTCGTTTCTGCAGCCACGCTTTGTTGTTAGGGACGGGAGGCCCAGCTGAACCAAGGAATCACTCAGCTAAGGGAAGCGCAGATGATCCCTTTCTGCGTCCACGAGCTGCCTTCCCATCAGGCCTCAGTGTGTTTCCCTGAGCACGGAAACATTCCTATATAACGCTCTGCAGCACCATGTGTCCTCCGTAGAGCCAGAGCCTTCACTGGGCAGGAGGGACTCCAGAAGAGCCTATAAGAGTGCCCCCAGCCTTGAGGAACTCTGCTGTGGTCACCCCGGTGTCAAGAGCAGTCTTCTGTCTACTTCCTTCACATCTTCCTTGGGGACAGATGATCTCAGTCTCAAGAGGCTGAATAGCATCCAGTCAGCTGAATATAAATGTAGACATCATTTTTGTTGCCCCTATTGGAAACGAAGAGTGACCTCCACGTGCATACTGACCAAAGACATCGCTGACTGCCACAATCTCTTACCACAGCTAAAGTCAGTTCTGCTTTCTCTAATGCCCCCATGGTAACACATACCATTAGTGAACTCTTTTAGGGCTTACTCAAAATAAGTGTCACACTGCAACCTCCGTGCACCTTGCTCACCTTCACAACACCAGTCTCCTCGCCTGTGGAGCAGCAGAAGTTTTATTTGCCAGACTGGTGCCTCACACCCTCAAAGAGCCTATTTCCTGTGCTACAGTCAGAGCAAGCCTTGTAAACAAAGAATGTGCTTCCATGATTGTAGCCTTCCCAAAGTCCTCCTACTGCTCCAGCAGCACAGCTCCCGAAACGGCGAAGCCCCAGATCCTGGTGAACAAGCCCAGCCCTGTGGCCAGCCCATCTATTCCTACATCTTGTCTAGATTTTTCATTTATGCTACATGAGCCATACCTGTGCGTATGCACATGGACCCGCAAACACATGGGTGTGCATATATGTCACACATGTGTGCACACACAGGACCCCCACTGCGGCCTCTGGGTCCGCAGGGCTCCACACCTTGGCACCAGTGCCGGCTGGTCCTTAGATCCCAGGCCCTTCTCCGGGCTCTGCCAGGACGCAGCCTTCCCTTGCCCAGGCTTCACTCAGGGGTCAAGACCCCAGGACAGCTTCTCAGCCAGACAAGTTAAAGTGTCCGTCTGAACCAGGCTGGCATGCCTCCAATTCCAGCACTCGGTGAGGTGCGGCAGCAGGACTGCTGCAAGTTCAAGGCCAGCCTGCGCTACACAGTAAGTTTAGGGTGCACATGAACAACATAGCAAGGCCCTGTCTGAAAAAAAAATTAATAGAATAAAAATAAACAAATCAATAAAAGGATCTGTCTGCTACTTCTACCAGATCCCATGATTGTTTGTTCTTTTTTTCATAAAAATCACCCGCAATGCCTCAGTTGATGCATTTGTGGGCTTTTTCATTTCTATACCCTGTGATATAAGATTTATTAAAATACTGGATCAAGACCCCCACAGTTTGTTCTTTTCATGCATGTGTACACAAAACCTCACACCAGACAATATCAAACGTGCACTAAAAATCATAAATACATCAAGCCATCCCATCACCAATAGGCAAAGGCAGCTTTGGTTCCTTCAAAGCAGGCAAATGAGCTGGGAGGCTCAGGAAAGGGAACAGAACCCAGTGTGGACGGGGTTGAAGGCCGTTAGACGTTCCACCAGAGGTTCTGTCCTCTGCCACCTCACAGGTGCGGGGCACCAGTGCCTTGAGGGGAGGAACTGCACAATGTGGGTTGTTACAATCAGTATGTGTACTGCTCATGTCCTCACGAGCCCTTCAGCACACAACAAAGGTAACACACATTTCATTTACTTTTCTGGCAACCCCAGTGCCTACGATACAGTATGGCGCTGTGAATATTACTGATCGGTCAACAAGATCTTAAAGGGAACAGCAATCGATGTAGCATTTGGCAACGCAATGGGTAAACTCTCTGAGAAGACCATGGTGCCACGTACTGCATAAACGGAAAGATGCCACCCACTTGCTACACCCACAAGTAGTGACCTTAGCAGAGCTTCTCAAGTTAGTTTGCGGTCAGACTAGTAGATGTGGCCTTGGACAAAACAAGTCAATAAAGAACTTGAAAAGCTGCCTCAAAAGCATCTGGTAACGGACACATGACCAATGCTACGTACTGGAAAAGGTGGCATTGCGCTCCTCACTTTGCTAGCCTGGGATGTGGTAGAACATTACATAAACATAATTGAAAAATTATTCCCAAGGATTTTTACCTCTGTATCACATAATATTAAAAGCTACGGTTATGGATCATGAAAAGAAGAAAAAGAACAATTCCTAAATGTAAATCTAGAAAAAGGAATGAGAGGCTGAATTTACGTTACAAGTTACCTTTAGACAATGAGTTATATGAGCTACAAACTGGCATAAGATATCGTGCCACCCGTTTGTGCAGCCCACAGGTTAGGAACCATCCACAAAGTTCCTCAATCTACAGAGCCCCAGGGACACCTGGGCTGCTGCACCCAGACCATGCGAGCTCACCACTGAGCTTACTATCACCAGTGCCTGTACTGCACGTACTGCCCTTAGGAATGCATGCAGGCACTGCCTTTATGCTTTAGTTTCTGGAATTCAGAGATAAATCTAATAGCTTAAAAATCACCCGAACAGCTATAATCATAGCATTCCAGGTGGCTGGGCAGGAGGATAGCAAGTTGGAGCATGACTCTGAGCAACTTAGGAGACTGCATCTCAAAATTAAAACAAATACATAAAGGACCGAGAGAGTCACTCAGGGCAAACCTTGGGCTCATTGCAGTACCGCAAAAAATAAATAAAAATAAAAATAAAAATAAAAATAAATAAAAATATGAGTAAATCTGAAAGCACTCACCCTGCTTTCTAACAATTAGGAAGCACTGAAGATTTGATTAATACAAAGAGGAATTTAAAAAAATGCTTGAAGAAAAGAAATTTCCAACAACTTAGAGACTTCCTGAAAAGAAACAATGAAAGCGGCTTAGTATTTAATGAAAGATGTAAGAGCGGGTTGCCTCAGCGCTGGGGCGGGTGACCCGGTGTCCGTGTAGAGGAAGCCTGTGGAGAGGAGCACTGGGCCCTGTCCTATCCTGTCCCTTCCTTATTCTCCTTCCCAAGGGTCCCTGGTCCTTCCTCAGGGGGGCCTGCCCTTCTCATTTTCATAACTTCTTTCAGGACAGTCATGCCATCTTCTGTCGTCCACTTCCTGACTAAAGCACACTACAGGTATAACTGTATCACAGATGCCTTGAAGATGCATGAAGATTGCATGTCCTGGACCCATCCAGCTCCGATCACTAGGTTACAGGCATGACTTACAAGCATGTATACATGGCCACCATTTAGAGTGGCTTGACATACAACGTTTCAACTTTGTCTCTCTGGTACAAGAGACACATGCACTCGGGAAAAACCGTACACTGAGTCTGGAATTTGGATCTTTTCCCAGACTAGACACATTCAGTCTAGTCCTCTCAAGAAATACTGGGCAGTATCCAGGAGCTACAGATCCCTGTAGGTCCCAAGACCATCCAGGAAAAGGAGCTAAGCTCTGGTGAGCTAAGCCATGACGTGCAGTGACACAGGGTTTTTATATGTATGCTGAGGCCATGTAACTTTCAATTTGCAATGAATTTGTGGGGACCTAAGCTCCCTGTAAGCAGGGGATCATGTGTACATATGGAAAAGAAAGACATTAAGACAAATCTAAGTGGCATAGTTAGGCAGCACCCTAAGTGCTATACATTTATATAAACAAATGCAGAGACATATAAACAAGCACACACCTACCCTTAGTCAGGTACACACTCACAAATGTGCAGAGGTGTACACGCACACACACATGCACACACACACACACACACACACACACACACACACACACACACACTCATACTGAAACAGAGCTAAGTCCACAAACCGTAGGACCTGGGCTCCAGCTGCAGCAGCCACCGGACACACACCCCAGCTCGGCCGCTCTGCAAGCTGTATGTCTATTGTGATCCTCAAGTGTGAATAACCTTCATGCTGCTCCTGCTGGTTAGAAAGACCTAGCTAATTTCCTGATATGAAGCACTTAGAACCAAGTGGGCCCCTGGATGTCCAAAATAGCTGTCAGATAAGGTAGTGCGGCTATTTCCTCTTGTGATTAACACTTGGAGAAAAACAGACCCAACCATAAACCGCAACACGTGCTTTCACACAAGTTTTAATATTTGGGGAGGTCATTTTTGCAAGATAATTGCAAAAGAGCTTGCACAATTATTATAATAAAAAAGCTGGCGTATTATCTTGCTAAGAAAATGTTGTAGAGAAGAATTAAAAAGTGGTAACTTAAGCACCTTCTCTTACTCATATCCAGTGGGATGGCAGTGTCACTAAGCCTAGTTATAGGAAATTTTTTACCGATACAGCTTCAAGACACAGCTAGAACACAGAACATGTGCTGGCCCTGGTCCTGCGGCCTGCTGACACAGCAACTGAGACTGGCTGTGATGGTGCACGCCTATAATCCCAGCTCTTGGAAGGCTGAGAACAGGTGCATCACTAGGAGTCTGATCTAGGAGCAAGACCATGAACACCCTGTAGAACCTTCCCTAAAGACAAAAATTTAAAAATTAAAATTAAAAAACAGAGTATAGAACATGGTTTCAAAAGCACTTTAATTCTTTTCTTTGTTTTCCTGGTACCAGGAATTGAACTCGGGACCCTTCACTTGCTAGGCCAGTGCTTATGCTACTGAGCTATCTCCCAGGGCCACTTCTATTGTTTTGGAAATGATCAGCATCATCACCAGCCAGTGTCTACCTGTCCACCTCAGTAGCAGCTGATGCCCACGGTGCCCTAGAGCTTGGCCCCACTGAGGACCTGCTCTGACTGGGAGCTCCGACCCATCCTCCAGAGAGAGCAACGACGTGGAACCACATCACATACCCGACTTCTCCCCACGAAATCCCACAGTGCCGAAGATTTTACTCTCGGTAGGCAACTGAAATTGAAATTAGATTTTTTTTTTTTAACTAAAGTAACCTATTGCCCAAAGTCCCACTGACTGAAGTGAAAGCTACAAAACAAATCAAGAAAAGCACTATGACGTTCAGAAGCCTAGAGAAAATGCGAGGCTAGCGCAGCACCAAATTCCAGATCAAATTAAGTGCCCAGGAGGTAGCCATCCATAAGGTCCTAAGCGAAAGTCAAGCTAATGTGCTCAGAAGTACCATCGCCGGCCTCCCCGTTTATCTTGTGAGTCGCCCCCACATATCATGCTGAAGATAAAATATAATGAGATCGTAGCCTTTCCAACACCCGGCATAGTGTGCAATATTTTTCCCCAGTGGTTAATGGTGGCTTTCACAGATTACAGTAGGAAAAGTTATAGAAAAAGCCAAGAATGTACACTCTGTAAAAAACAATTACCTTATCAGAAAGAGCCACAGTGCCCCAGAGATAAGCCCTACAGAGCTTAGGACACCGAGGGACTGCCAAAAGTGCCACCCACAGAGGTCTTCAGACCTCCAGGCGAGAAGTAGATTCCATTTCCAAGTTCACCCACCCAATCATCGCCTCTGCTGCACGCCATGACTTCAAAAACTTGCAGCATTTCAGAGTTACAGACTCATCTTTAATTGGGACAAGAAACAGATTCAGAGAAATCCATCTCCCGAAGGCAGGTTATCAGCCACTGTGGAAGTGTAAGGACTTGAACTCACACGAGGCTGATTCCAAAACCACTAGCAAATTCTGTGTCGCCAGTGTTGGAAATGCTGACTGCCTAGGGGAGCCCGAGGACACTGCAGAAAGACCCTACCCTTGCCTCAGGAGAAGGCGCTGCATTTCCTGCCCCTGCCTCCTTGCTTCGTGCGATTTCTGCATTACATGACAACTACCATCATCCTGAGGAAGTGGTACGGGTCACGTTGGAAGTGGAAATAGTGCTGAGACGCGTCGTGACCCTCTTTCCTCCTCTTGCCCCTCCCTCTCATGTCCCTCCATCCCTAAATTCTGTAAAATGTAGGCAATGTTCCAAAGGTAAGTGCTAGACGATTTTTCCATGCAAAAGTGGATTCCAGTGACCCAGCCATCACCCCCTTACGACACATCCAGTTAAAGATCAATGCCCACGCCAATATTTTTGTGAGAGTGCCCACAGCTATGCAGATCTTGATCGGTCCAGGAGGACAAGACCCCAGCGTCTGTCCACAGATGACTGGTGACCCAATGAGGAAGATGTACCGCGTTGTACAGTGGAGTATCATCCCACCAGAAAAAGAACAGGGCGTGGACATATGCTATACTGCAGAGATTAGCAACTGCCAAGAATTCAAGGGAGGACGGGTGAGGAGGTCCTGCCGATGAGCACCGTGATGCTTGTTTTTAAGGCGTGATTAAAGTAATCTGAAATTAGACGGCAGCAGTGGCCACGCGATGCTGGGAATATAAGGAAAGCGCTGAACCGCTTACAAGGGCAGATGTGTTGGCCTGCGGCTTAACCTCAAGGTTAGGTTTTTTAAAAAAGCATCAAAGCCAACTCAGGGGATCAAGTTCTTGTGACACTGGCTGCAGGAGAAGCAGGGGGGGATGGAAGAGCGGGATATGGCTGATTGCCAGGAGGGACTGGGATGCTCTCTGTAGTTCCGGGGCAAGGGCTCCAGCAGTCACACCTAGAAGTGGCCATGAGGATAAGGAGCTCTAAAATAAAGGAACATGTTCCTCCTTCCAAGCCCAGCACCCCGGCCAAGGCCTGGCTTAGTCATACTGGCATGACGAAGCTAAATTAATTGTAAGCACAACAGTAAAAGAGGTGCGTAAAAAGCAACAAAAGAGACAGCAAGATATCTCAGCAGACTTAAGTGTCTGCTTACGCAAGCTCAGGAGACAGGGTTCAGTCCCTCACACCACATGCCCTGCCAGCCAAGCCCCCTGGCATGCTGAGCCAGTGACCGAGTACGGGTGTAGTGGTACGCATCTTTAATCCCAGTGCTGGGGAGGCTGAAAATAGCAGGAACACTATGGGCTCAAGTTGCATAGTGAGACCCTGGATAAATAAATAAATAAATAGTAATACAAGATGGACCTTTGCTTTAGTGGTTTCAGCCATAGCACATGTTTGACTGAAATGCGCCAGCAATCCACATGCTTTTTGCCACATCCATATGTAGACAGCACTGGGTTCTACAATGAACTAAACCCTGTACATTACATATAATTGCAAATCTTTCCATGATGCCCATGGCCTAGCCACGGAAAGCATTAAATAACTGGTGTCCCCTCTATTACTTATTTTATAACCGTGCGGGTACAGCCCTGGCTCCAAGCCCACAAAGCCACTCTCATCTCCAAAATGCACACCATGTGCCCCTGGCCAGCTCCTGGTGACTGTGCCCACACTTCCTCACGCAATCTCAAGCCATGGACACCTCTGTTCTTTCCCAGCTTCCTTCCAATGTTCAAGCAGTTAACGCAGGCAAGTCTTGTAAACTTGTGCTGCTATTTGGCACTGTCAAGGAGAAGAGCAGGTAGGTGTACAGGTGGATGGGCTGTGCCCATGTGCGGGACACATTGTTTCAGCTAGGTGCAGACTGACAGTGCTCTGGTGTTTTGCTATGCAGGACACAGCGTGCCATGTGTCAGGCAAAGAGAATGTGACCTGCAGGGTGCACCCTGGAGAGGCAGGAACACGTTCCTCTAGAATCTCAGAACCATCTCAGGACCGTTTCCACTTCCAATGTGCTGTGCAGTCAGGATTCTGCTCTCAGGGCCCCAGCTGGGTTCTCACACTTCAGACTGGCCCTTCCTCAACCGTTACCACTGCAGGATGTGATAAGGTGGGGCGAGCTGTCCAAAGAGAACTCCAGATCACAAAATAGGATAAGTCCCCAAATCACAAACCTAAGTATCTGTAGCATCCTCACGAGCATTTTCCGAGGAAGAGTCTCAGCCCATGCGAGTTCTCCTAAAGAATTTAAAGGATGGGAATTGGCCCAGAGTTGCCAGCTCAGCAGGACAGAGTCAGGGCAAACAGCTGCTCCTCCTGACTGCTACCAGCCCCCTATCCCAGGAGCCCAGAGCCCGGAACATTGTCTTCAGCTTGTGATCATAAATCAAGTGAACTTGTCACAGTCAAATCAGCCCCGCATAGTACTGCTAGACAGCTGTCTCCACTGATCAATGGCGTGGAAAGCCAGGTCCATGCTGGGACTCGTCACGTGCTTACAAGAGTTAGCCACACACACACGAGGATGTCAGAGTCACTGTCTTCTGTGATTCCGCTCTTTTTCTGAGCACTGACTCACCAAGCAGCATCCCCAGATCACATCTACATGGTGTTGAACTAATAAAGTGCTGTAGATCTCATCTCAGGACTAAGTGGCTCAACTGTCTAGACACAACCCCAGAGCCAGAAGGGACAGATTTGGACAACTGAGCTCAAGGTTCTCCTGACACATTAGGCTTGTTAGGAGTGGCCTATCTCAACCTCACCTCAACTTCACAAGCGGTACTATGACGAGGAATCTGCTGGACAAACAGATAAGCTTCATTAGCTTGTCAACAATTTCTGGAATCAGACAGATGGGTTTGCGCACGTCCTGCCCTCTGTCTCTGTGACCTTATTAGTCACTGACTTTGGCTAATCCTCTTTCCTCATCCAAAGATATTAGTACCCTTACCTGTCGAGGCAGGCTGAGGACCCAACCGGCTGATGCTTTTCTTATTGTCAACACAGAACTTCGCCAGCCACTAGACAGTACCTGGGGGGTGTACGTGGATGCCCCGCCCCTGTCCCAGAAGAAGCACCTTTGCCTCCATTCCCCTTCTTCTCCTCTCTGTGCAAGGGAAAGCATATGTGCTGACACCCTGTGCACTCAGTCCTGGTATCAGCCCTGACCTTCCTCCACGCCCTCTTCCTGCCCCCTCCCCCACCATGCCACCAAGACCAAGCACCCTGCAGATGCCACTTTCACCCCTTTCCTCTTCACTCTCTGAAGGCCATCTCCAGCTGACCATTTTTCTTCTTTTGCTCCTAGTTTGGGGGACTCATCTGCTATGTAAAGATGATAGCCATGGTATATACCCCCACTCATCTCACAGGAGTATTAATTCCTCCTTCTGCTTACATTAAGAGCCACTATACCAACCCTGTGCCACTCCACTCTGAGAGTGATGTCTCTGCTCATGAGCATAACTAAAGGGAACATCATCAATGCCTCCTGGACAAAGGAGGGGCACAAGGACAGCCGGAGAGCCCATGCTCCTCTATGCCTCTGTGGGCGTGAGCAGCTTGGGTCCCTGCACCACCCCTGGCTGTGAGGAAAGCCGGGGAAGCTAATTCTCTTCTCTGAGACACAACCGTCTGATGGCGAAGTCAGTGATTACCGTACTTTGCCCGTGGATTGCTGGGAAGACTGTAATATTGACTCATTTACATGTGTCACCTCACGGTAACTAACACGCAGTGACTAACATGCATCTGCTGTCATTTTACACACAAGATTAAGATCTCTAATTTTAAGCCATCATATCTTCCACTGAAAAAAGGTAGTCCAGTCCTCTGCTAAGCACTCTTGGTCAAAGCACAAAAGCATAGGTATTGGACACAACGTCACAAAGCAGAAGAAAATAGCAAGAGAAACGTCTGCAGAAACCGCACACAGCTCTCCTGCCCCTCCAGCCAGTCGGACATGACAGAGACCTGGCTACAGAACGCCGGGGTGTTTCCATCTCACTTGTGCTGTGAATCACGTTTAGGAGAAGACCTAGCCTCATGTCCTGATCTACAAAATTCAGAGCTGTCACATTGGCCTGAACTATGGTGAGAAAAGCTTTCATTAGTGGCTGCCATGTGGTTGACCTAGGCAGAAGGCATCAGTGGTTTTTTTCCTCATCTAAGTCATAAAGTCAAGTGGTTGAAAATAGCACTTTCCGCCCTATAGACGTTAAAACCAAGCCCAAATTACAGCTTAGGTGCCTATAACCTTCTTGTTCCAGAAATAAATCTTCCCTCCACGGCTAAACACCTTACAGGCTTGGTAATACAGAAGTCTCTAATGCTGTATGTCATATATTGTACATAATGCTGTATGTATATATAATGTATGGTGCTACGTGCAGTTACAAGCTTAAAATTCAAGCTATTTTCCAACACATACTTGCAACAATTTATAACTAAAAGTTTTTATTATGAAAGCCCAAGTCTTCCCTGAACACATAATGTGAAGATGATTTGTCCTTGTCAAGGGCAAAATGCACCTTTAGATTAATTTCTGGTAACTAGTTATTGAGACCACAGAAAGAAAATGGTGACTTATTAATGAATAAACAAACACTAAGAGTGTCCAGATGGGCAATCCCAGGTGACTCATCAAAGAAGGCAAAGGTTAGTTTATGTGACAAGGATCTATGTTGTGACCGTTGCCAAAAATGAATAGACTACTACACTGAGTTCCGCCCTTCTTAGAAATAGTCGTAGACTCTAGAAAAGGTTGTCCAACCATCTCCTCCCAAGCTAAACACAAGAGGATCACTTTTCTGAGCACACTTTCTCACCCAGTTGAAGAAGGGCCATGTGGTTTCCAAGCTACTCTAGAGTTACAGAATATTAAGCAACATATGTATTATCTTATCCCACCATGAAACAACACGCCCAAGCCACCAACTCCTGGAATGCTCTCAGAAAGCGTGTTGGTACACACCAGGAAACAAAACAGGGTGAGCAAAACACCCTGCTCATTGCAGCATTTCTATCCTTTCTGAGAATGGGGATAATAGCAATGGACTTGTGGAAAAAGAGCCTTGCCAGGCCGTGAGAATTCTGCAGGAACCCCACCGTTTAACCTGTCCAGATATTTTTGTAAAACTATCCGTAGCAATCAGGGCCCATGAATTCTAACTTAGGGCTCTGCCCATGCTCCATTCATCAGAACACACTTTTCTTAATTTAAAGCAAATTTAAAAAAAAATTAAATTAAATGTAGTTTGCAGAAAGCTTAGAGCATTTCTCTGGAGCCTGGGTTTGCTTTCACTCACCCTACTTAAACTGAGCACCACAAATCTGAGCCAATGTGACTTTGGAGAAGAGAACATGAGATAGATCGCACTCCTGGAGCTGGACAGACCTGGGTCAGGCACAAGTGGAAAAGCCATGGTGAGTGAACCCTGGCTCTGTTAGGTGCTGGGTTTCTGTAGGGAAAACTAGGAGACTCTCACCAAGCTCTCCGGTGGGTTGTAAGGTGAGTGTCTCAGGCACTTTTCTCTCTTTACTGTGACAAAATATCTGGCAGCCAAAATGAAGGAAGAAAAGATTTATTTAGCTCACAGTTGGTGGAGGTTTCAGTCCATACCCGGCTGACTCCAAGGCAAAGTGGCACGTGGCAGAGGGCAGCATTTGACGGTGGCAGAAAATAGCAAAACAGCAAGAGCAAAGAGGCAGGAGCAGTGGCAACACACAGCACAGCTGTCTCCCTTATGCTGCATTCAGGCGTCCACCTCAGGTCAGGCGTAGCACATACACCCGTAATCCTGACAACACTCACACCCCTAGTCACAGCACTGGATCATGAATTAATTACAAACTCTACAAGTCCACCCCATAACTGCATTGAGGCCTTGGAGGGACACCTAGACATACACCTTAACAGTGAGAATGAGTTTAGTCGTGTCCGGAGGGTGGCAGGGTACACAGCCAATGATCAATAACTGATCAGTTTGTTCAGCTCCTTCCCAAGTGTGGACTTCGAATGTGCTTGATCTCGCCCAAGTCATCTACTACTTCTTGTTGTGACACTGGCCATAGGACAGCCGGACCTAACCAAAGGACAGGGGCTCCCAGTCGAGCAGAAATGCCACAGACTGGTGAATGTGTGGGACTACTCTTAGCCTGCCAGGAAGAAAGGACCTCTGGCTTCCCATTTCCATGGGTGATGACTCTGCCACGTGTCTTCTACCTCACACGGCCAGAAAAGTCAGAGAGCACTTGTCACCAATAAATGAAGCACGGTTTAACTGCCACCAGCAAATTACTCCTGTCCCACAGGGCTTCGCTTTCATAACAGTGGTATTTGTCCAAATATGAACATTTCCTAGTGGCATTCACACTCAGCCATGTTCAGCAATGGTGTCCGTGTTAGTTTAGAACACGATGCATAAAAATAAGATAAAGCAGGCTTCTCAAAGGCTGGCTCTTGGGAATAGTCTCATACAGAGCCTGGCCAACATCCATCAAACGATGAATTAAATAACCAAAGCCTGGAAAAGCCGAAAGCTAGAATTATTTTCTTCTCTAATATGAAGCAAACAACCTTCATGTCAGTAATTACTTCCTGGGAGACTTCAGGGTATTTGTGTTTTGGGGACAAAAAAATATAAGAAAAAGAAACAGTGAATTTTCAAAGAATTAAAAGATATCAGGAAAATGCTTTGATTTGCATAGACATGATATATAAAACCTATGTTAAATGTTATGTATTTATTGTTACATAAAAATTACAGTCAGCACTAGACCACATTTTAAAAATAACTGAAAAATAAAATGAATTTTTCAACAATGAAAAGTAACTCAAAGAAATTTTACTCAGTAGTAAAAGGCTTAACATAAAATTACAAGAAGACAAGCAGACGATGACCTATAAAAACTGACAAGATATTATGTTGAAAATCATAACCCATAAGTAGTGGCATTTGGCCCGAGAGGATGTATAGAAAAATTCTTAGGAGAAATTGATCCAACAGGTCCAGGGAGATAGCTTGGCAGTCTAAGTGCCTGCCTGGCAAGCACAAGGACCTGGATTTGATCCACATGCCGTGCTGGACCCGTGCTGAGCCAGTTAATGAAACCTGACGTGAGACACACATCTGCAATCCCAGCACTGGGGAGGTTGAGGCAGGAAGATCACCATAAGTCTGAGTTGCATAGTGAGACCCTGCACCAAATAAATAACTAAAAGATTTAGAAAAGGAAGGAAGAAATTAGTCCAAGGGAAGTAGTCCTCCTAGTGGATGGAATTCTTTAAGCACAAGTCAGACACTGCCATGGCATACAGAAAATAGAAAAATGTTCTAGAATGAAAAATACATTCTATCAAATATCTCATAGGATAAACACCATGCCCTACAGTTTCTTGACCTCAGCATTACTGTCACTTAGTATAAGACAAGGCTTTCTTTTTATTCTCTTTGTTTGTTTGTTTTATTCTCTTCTATATACGGTGGATTTAGAAGTACTGCTCCTCTCCACTCATGAAATGTCTATGATACAACACAACGCCCTTTACAATCAAAATGATCGATCTAGGTTTTGACAAGTACTTATAGCTTATGAGGGAAACAAATCCCTTATATTCCCATCAAGAATCACTGATACACCCCAAGTCACAATCTAAAAAACAAACAAGCATTAAAAAATAACAAATATTCTTCATACTGATTAAACACAGCAAAAGAATATTCTGATTTCATTTTCCATAGTCCAGTTTTCTTCTTTGCTTACGATGCTGGTCTCATAGAAAATTCTACAGATACTCATCCGAACTTTATCTTGAATTAGACACAGATCCAATTTCACCACATTGAAATGTGAGTTTTGCAAATCAGTTAGGCAACAGGAGCCAGAGGAGTGTGTCTCTCCGTTACCACAGTAACAAAGACAGCCTGTTTGATGGAGGAAATGAACACTGTCAAAATTGGCAAGCAAAGCCTTCATGTAACCCTGTTTAATAACCGGAACAGACATCACGAACCTCCCAGAGAAGATGGTCCCCTCAGGTGCCCTACTGCTTTGATTCCACTTTCCAGATAGCAATGGGATTACAGACCAAGCAGGTGCATTTAGAAAAAGGAACGTGGGATCTGGGGAGATAGCTCGGCAATCCAAGCATCTGTCTGTGCAAGTGCAAGGAACCGTGTTTGTGCTCCAGTGTTGCGTCGTGCTTTCGCCTGCGCCGAGCCTGCCACCGAAACTGGGTATGGTGATGCACGCCTATAATCCCAGCACTGGGGAGGCTGAGACAGGAGGATCACTACAAGTCTTGGCTGCACCGTGAGACTCTATACCAAATAAATAAACAATTCAAAAAGGAAAAATAAACAACCCTAAAGGAAAAGGAATACAACCTCCCCTGGGTCCGTACTGAAGAACAGATGGAAAGATACTTTCCTTGGTGCCCAACAATCCTGCACGCCTCATCACCCAGAAGCCAGACGTCTTAGTTGACACAGCAGAAGAGAATGAAAATCTAGTCAAAAGGCAATCGGCAACAACATCAGCATGGCCACCACTACCAGCACCACCAAAACTACCACCACCACCATCTGCACTCCCATTAACACCACAAGCAACTCTATCCACGTCTACCACCATCGCCACCATTACGACTCAAGACCATCATCATTGCCACTATCCCTGCAAGGCAGAAGTCTTGCCTGCCACGCTGTGGCATTCTACACCCCTGACTGGGGTGACTGCCACACCCATCCCCTCTCTATCCCGCTGGCACACGCTTGCCGACTACCATATGCTCTGTTACTTCTGGAACTTCTATATTTCCAAAACCTGGTCAAGTAGGTTTCTTAATCTGGGATATCTCTCCACGCAAAATTTTAGATTATCTACTTTTTTTTTTCCAGAACCAAGGATCAAACCCAGGACCTTGCAATTGCCAGGCAAGAACTTGTGCCCCTGAGCTGTCTCCCCAGCCCTAGCTTATCTACTTTTTATTGAAACTTCATGCATCTTGGACAGGCAGTGAGCCCTGAAATTGTTCACGAAGTGAAGAAGTCTCCTCGATATTCTGCTCAGAAACTAGTGTTCCAAGGGATGGGAAAACATTTCTTTAACTCATGAATGGTCCCTAATAACCGCTAGGCACATTTTCTTTTTATTTTCTTTTTTTTAAATTTATTTTATTGTATTTTTAAAGAGTACAAATAAAAATTTAAAAAGAAAAAAATTATAAGAGATGTACAATTTCACTTAAAGTAATACGAATTTCACTATTTGTTGTAATATATCATGTATTCTTCCAGCGAGTTACTCATATTTTGTTTTTTCAGTGATAGCAGGAATTGAACTCAGGACCTTGCGCTTGCCAGGCAAGCCTTATTCTATGGAGCTATGTCCCTGGCCTCCGAGTTACTCATATTACCAGGTATATTAATGTAAAATTGGAAGAAGAAACAAAGAAAGAAATATATAAGAACTTAAGAGAAAAAGTAGACATAATTAACAGGAGAAGATGAAGCAAATTAATGCATGAACTGCTTCTGTGCATAGGCCAGCAGAAAGGCACAGCACAGTGGTCCAAGCCATCCGGCCTACAGAGGTAGACGCATCTCTTTACCCGACTCCCTCTCTTGTCGGTCTTACCTCAGCCTCTCTTTCCCATTGTCTCCTTAAAGTAAGAACCTCAAAAAGCAGAATGGAATCTGAAAAGAATATTAGATACTTGGAAAGGGGAATGAACTCATTTTATTTTTTAAAGACAATAAAAGATAGTTAAAAAAAACAGAAGTGATAAAGAATTTCACTAAACAAAATGATAGGAATTCAACGATGGTTATGATATTGCATATTGTTGCCTTCAAATGAGTTACTCAGTTTAACAGATGTAAGCATGCAAAAGTTTGGTCAAAATTTTAAAAATGCAAGAAAAACAATTTAAGCATCAACTTGAGTATCTTATAACTATCAGCTAGTTTATCCATCTAACAATCTCATTCTCATTCTTATTCTCATTTCATAGATGATATTAATAAATGAGCCCAGGAAACTAGTTGGTAAATGGCAGAGCATTCACTGGTGGACACTGTAAACTAAAAATAGTTCCCAGGCAAATTTTGTGTCTATGTATTCTAAAATAAGTGAGATGGCGTCTGAAAAAACTTCCAAAACACTGACCAATTTTCAACTTTTGATTGACAATAAAATCTGATTTTCAAAAACCCTGAGCCTAGCTTACCTCTCTGATCAAAGTTTAAAAAGTCCTAGAGTCTTCTAAGTGGAGTTTTAAAGCCACTAACTTTAACCTCAGAGACATTGAATCTGAGGCTCCAAGAGACAAGTCAGCTGGGGATATAGCTCAGCAGCAGGGTGTCTACTTGGTGAGAGACAGAGGGAGAGGGAGAGAGAGAGGAAAGGGGGGAGGGGAGGGGGAAGGGGAAAGGGAGGGGGAGAGACAGAGACAGAGGCAGACAGACACAGACAGGAAGAGAAAGAGAGAGACAGACACAGACAAAGAGACAGGGACGGAGACAGGGGGAGAGAGACAGAGACAGAGACAGAGACAGAGACAGAGAGAGGGGCAGACAGACAGACAGACAGAGACAGAGACAGAGAGTCACTTACCTTCAAGCCACCAAGCTAGTTGGCAGTGAACCTAGAACTGGACAAGAACCCAGAGGCCAGCTGGATTCACCTCAATTATCCTGGCCACCTTGCCACACCATCGCATGGAATTTCTATATCAGCATGCAGTCCTTTCCTACCGGTTGGAAAAAAGCCCGAAGACGCATGAAATTCAGCAAGGAAAGCCGGCACTCGTCCAGCACACAACTTTCTTGTTGGAACCTACAGAGTGATTACACAGAAAAATTTGTGATTCAGTAGAAATAAAGCTACTAGTAGGAAACCATGAGCAACTGCATGATCCAGCTCATGAGGAAGAAATTGTGTACAAAATGCACACACACACACACACACACACACACACACACACATATACGGTGTCCCTGGCAGCTCTCCCTCTTCTACTCATGAAAGCTGCAGCCTTTCCAGCTGCAGCTCCGTAGTAGCCAAGCTCCTGGCTGACCGTCAGACCCCTGTATCTCTAAGCTTTCTGAGACTAAGTCTCTCGCTTTGGAAAAGCATGTCTTGCTCCTCACAGAAGTGTTGAGACACTGCCTACAGCACCTGGCTGCAGAGCTGGGCCGCCTCAGAAGGGACTGCAGGCGCATCAGAAGGCTGGGCCCACAGCAGGATGGTTCCAGCTGCCCTCAGGCCACGACCCACTCAAGCCTCCAGGTGGATGAGGCTCTGGAGGACTCCCTGGTTGTAGCTACCTGGGACAGAGTTATGCCTTTTGTGGGAACTACAAACTAAAAGCTACTCTAAAATTTTTATTTATTCCCCAATATCTTTCATTTATTTTATTAAAGCCAGTAACAATAAACACCCATCTATATCTGTAATAATTAGACAAAACCCCATGATCTTGGGGATCTATTAAGAAAGAAATAAGAATAATGCCATATATGCCAGAAAGTCACTGAAATAGTGCTAAAGCACAGAAATTATATCTGCTAACTTGTCTTTGGTGCTGCACAGAATCCAGAGTTAGGGCCCTTATTTATGTCTTTTCAGAATATTTGGTTCCCTTCTGTTATGGCTGTTTTACTGCCTGATTTCCCTGGGCATTTGGCAGTCAGACTCCCTAGGATTGGGAATTTCATTTCTCTTTAATCTTGCAAAGCATCCAGGCTACTTTCTTCACTGATTATAAATAAGTAAACAAAGCAATCTGCAAGTAAAGAAAAAAGACATACAAGCTGCCTACATTCCCGCTACAGCGTGTTCTCTGCCTACTCACTGTATTTATACTTGAGTTATAGAAATGACAGTTTCCATCTGGACTTTTTTTTTCACAAAGGCATTTCTCATTTCATCCTGTGATAATCTGAAAAACTATGTACACTGTGTAACCATAAATAAAACGGCATACAGCACCACTCCAATAATCATTCTCAACCGTCATGCATACTACTTATTCTAGCTGAAGAGAAAGAAACAGAGTCCGAGAGCTGCAGGATCCAAATCGAGGGGTAAGATTTTAGCATGGTTTCTGCTGTGTTGCTGATTATCCTGGGGGGAACAGGGTTTTGTAAATCTTCTTAATTGCACATCATTTAGCTCAACCTTGAGCAAAAAAATCATGAGGCGGCTACATTTGCACGCAGACCTTGTTGGTACTGCGGTTGCCCTCTGCATTTCTCACTACAGGCTCAGCCCACAGGCTGGTAACCTTGAGTGACCACAAGTAGGAGCAAAAGTGGGTCTCGAAGTCCACGACTGTAAAAGGTTGGTCTCTGCCATGTGCCACTCGGTCTTGGAGCCAGCTAGTACGGACTGAAACCTCCAGTAACTGTGAGCTAAATAAAACTTTCCTTTCTTGATTTTAAGTATTGGGTATTTCTCATTTCTAGCAATGAGAGAAGAGTAGCCAAGATAGGCAGGAACTCAGTATTGCCACAGACACCAGGAGCCTTTGCCCTTTATCCCTCCCTTCTGGTAGCTATAGTTCCACCTACAAAATTATTTGTGTAAAAATGAAATATTACCTATGACTTCCAGTATGATCCTATACCTCTGAGACTAGGTAGGCATGGAGATTTCTAAAGTGGTTTGCTTGATTTGTAATACTGTTTAATTTTTTGAATCAGGGGCTCCACAGGAAATATAAAACTATGAATTAATTCTATTGTAATTTTTCTGCAACTTCATGTTTTTTTCCATCTACAACATTCTCCACTTTCACTATTTCCTTTTTTATTTTTATTTTTTTATCTTCATTTATGTATTTGGTGCATGGTTTCACTAGGCAGCTAAGATTGTAGCAATCTTCTTGTTTTCAATTTCCTCAGCACTGGAATTGCAGGTGTGTGCCACCATGCCCAGACTCATTCCCGTAGTGTGCCTCTGTTGGAAACAACAGAGGCTCCAAAATGGTGAAGCCAGCCAGAGAGAAAACTTACACAGGACAATGGGCATCCCACACAATTGTCGGGGAGTCCTGGAGGAGTAAGAACAGGATGGCTTAGACACACACCACTTGATGGCAAACCCCAGTCCGCGCAGTGCACGTATGCTGTCAGCTAGAACCAAGGAGGCTGGAACATCAAGAGCAAATAGGGTGCCCATCGACACCGGAAGACTCAGGAGGATTTCTAAGGCTTCAGCAAAAAGCATCCAAATACTAAGCAGAGGGGATTCAGAACTCCTGAGAAGAGGCGGAAGACAGGGACTCGCTGGGCAATTCCTCCCGGGATTGCCCATAGGGAATGCCTCGGGGAGGGTGTACTGGGCGCAGTGGTCACCTTCAATGGGATACAAAGCGGGGAGAATTGCAGAGAGAGAGAATGTGTGCAGTCACCGCGTTAACAGGGAAATCCCTGTGCGCATTCACTGTGCTCGGTGCCCACATCTACAGGCCAGGGAACACAAGTGACACCAAACACTTTCGCAGATGGACAGACAACAAATGCTTCCCGCTGGGTTTTATTAGATGTAGGTTTCCTAGCCACAAGAATTTTTATGTTCCTGGAGCTTTTGTACAATCTGAGATTTTCCATTAGCCAAGTCCATATGAAGTTTGCCCCTCCTCCTTTAATTCCATGGAATGCAAGTAAAGTATATTGCCAAAGCAGTACATGAAAACTCATCAGGAGAATACTGAAAGAGATTGATTGAATGATTGATTGATTGATTAATTGATTGATTGATTGATTGATTTTTTGAGACAGGGTCTCCTTATGCAGTTCAGACTGGCTTTGAGCTCACTTTGTACCCCAAGCTGGCCTTAAACTCAGTGATCCTCCTGCTTCAGCCTCCCAAATGCTGGGATTACAGGCATGTGCTACCATACCCAAACAAAAAGAGAGAATTTTTTTATTCTTTTAATATAGGATGATGTGATTCATAGCTATCATGTACAGCCTTTCTTGTTTAACTGGATTAGAGCTAAAACAATAATCAAGTCTCATGTTACTGTGAAATGAAAATCTATTAAATGATTATTTTTGGAGAACATACACACAAGCAGGGACTATTATAATAATAATAATAATGATATTTCACGTTAATAGCATATATGACTTTAAAGTGTATCATTGAATAAAATAGATTTCATTTAGATAAATGATGCATATGATATAGAAAACCAGTCAGCTACATTTAAGATCCGGTGATTCAGCTATATGTCAAAAATTTTGCTGTCATCTGAAATGACAGGTTTTCTCTGCCTCTTTATATAAATGTCTTTTCTACAGAGACTTACTAAGTGAATGTAAAATAAAAAGGCTATCTCCTTGATTCAGCTGGTCTACACTCAGCGACCTAAATATCATGGATCCTACATAAACAGCAATACATGGAGACAGGTCTACTTCTAGAGGTTCAATAGGTACCGTCTCACTTGACGCTTCTCCTCTCTAACAATCCTAGTATGAAAACATTGCTAATGTTCTGTACTAAAAATAGGTTTACAAATACAATTAAAAAAAAAAAAAAATCACAGAAACCTTAGCAAAATCAACCAGATCTACTCATTGGACAAAATAGAGAAAGAACACAGTCACTTTTGCCTGGTATCAGAGAACAGGCTTTCGAATGAGCAACCAGGGTACTACACCACAGCTGCATGAATTTACTTTGGGAAATGACATGATTTTTGTGTGTAAGGTTTCTCTACTGAAGGAGACCAAGAGTCCTTCACTGTTCAGGGTCTCCATCATGGCTGACAGAAATAACATACAAGAAACACCTGGAAGGGCTTGCTGGCAGCAGATGAGCTATAAATAGCACGTCCTTCGTAGATAGCAGCTTCATAGCTATGACACCATGGCTTGGGGGCCTCTCGATTTCTGTGTGGCAGATGTTACCCCAAGGCCCACCTACTGACTCATGGGCAAGGGAAGTTCCAGGCACCAGGAGGCACATGGAACACGGATGCAGATAGATGCTTGACTCACATGAGTGTTTCCAACGATAAGTCAGTGATTACCAGAGGGCTCCAGCAAGAGACACAACTTTTGAAACGCCGAGTCCTGAAGCACAGCTTCACTCCACAAAGGAAGACAAGCTTTGCACCCTACAGCAGAAACTTCGCATCTCTGCCAGGAGCTTGACTGCCTGGCAGCTGCCTCTCAGTTGGAAGACAGAGTTTTCCCACCTAATAAAGAGACTGCGATCAAACAGGCACATGTAGGGAGCATCAGGCTTCAAGATGTAAAATGAATAGCTCCAGCAAAGCCAGGAAGCCCGTGGCTTTGTCCCAAACCAGCAAACAAATAGTGAGCAAAAGCGACATAGGAAAACTTACCTTAGCTCTACACATGTACCTAAAAGTGAATATTAGCATTTCCTTCAGCATGAATGGCACTAAAATCGGTATTTTGTCATTTTCTCATCCTCTGTTTTTCTTTTCTTTTCTTTTTCTTTCCCCCTTCCAGCTGGAAAAATGTCAAAAGGCAATAAAGAGAAAAAGTGCTTCCAGATGGTTAGTCTAAGCAAATTGGGTACAATTTTTCTTTAAGTAAAACGGAAAATACATGTAATAGAAGCCCTGCTGAACACCTATCAAATCTAGATGACTACTGTTGGCATCGCCATGATTCACTCACTGGTGTATGGCCTCACTCTGTCCCAAGAGCTTTCCAAGTTCCCAGGAAGTGTGCAGTGCTAGGACAGGCTCCAGGTCCTTGGTTCAGCTGAAAGATACTGTCTGAAATCTTCCATGGTTGGACAACTTCCTTCCCTTACTACAGTTTTAGAAGTTGAGCAGGAATGAATGAAAAGTGTCCTTTCAAAGGCACTGTAGCCTGTAGCGTCTCCCCTCAATAATGCCTTTACAGTTAGCTATTAAAAACACCTTGGTTTTCCAGGTACATGTTTTATAGTCAGGTTGGCGCTCTTTGGGAGATTTCTGTAAAACGAAGGAAGCAAGTGAAATGATACTGATTCATCAGATCACAAGTAAGACCACAGGGGCAGGGGAGACAGCTCAGTAGACTAAAGCACCTGCTTAGGCAAGCTTAGGTAAGCACAGGGGCCGCAGTTCTATCCTGGGCACTACATGCTATGCCAAGCCCTGACCCCAGCACAGGAGGAGCCAGTCAGAGTCCAGGTGCGGTGGCCCAAGACTATAATCCCAGCACAGGGAGGCTGAAAGCAGGAGAATCCCCAGGAGTCTGAGCTGTGTAGTGAGACCTTGTAGCAACCAGATACATTTTTTAAAAATCACGAAATATTCTAAACAAATGTACTCCCCATTTCTCAATTTATCCTACCATTCACCAAGAGACTAGATTTTCACGGTTCAAAGCTCACTCTCCAATTCCGTAGTACAAGAACGCGGGAGAAAGTGCTGGGGACTGGAGACCCAGGGACAGTGCACAAGCCTGGCTGGTGACACCAAATGGGCCTCGAAATCATCAGTCAACACTTGCAGCCCTGCCCACTCCTGGGCAATGAGCTCTAGGAGGTGAGCCTCAGATGAGAAAGACGAAGCTTCTCACAGCTCGACCTTGTGTGCTGCTCCCACTGGGGCGCTCTCTCTGGGGATTGGGCGCAAGCTCTTGGTGTAAGGTAGTAACCCCAAAAGAGCAGCGTGGACATCGCACAGCACCTGCTCCAACATCCAGCTTCCTCGGCTGCACCGTTGCGCAAGGACACAGTGTCCCCGGCACTTTACCTGCCCTTGCTTTAACTTAGCAAGAAGCATTTAGTCTAGCAGTTCACAACTACAGGCGATGCTACATCTGCTCTTCAGGAACATGGTACAGTTCCTGCAAAATAAATAAATAAGAACAATAATAATAATGGCACTGGCTGTGACAACTACAAGGGGTGCTACTGACATCTAGTGAGTACAGACCAAGGATGCTGATAAGCTCAGTGGTCTAAAGCGCCTGCTTGGGGAAGCTTGGGTGGCTTCAGGGACCACGGTTCAATCCCGGGCACCACATGCTGCGCCAGCCCTGCCCTCAGGGCGGGCTGAGCCGGCCATAAAAATGAGTGAATAAACAAACAAAGGTTCTGAAACAAGAATAAAAATAATAAATAAAATTTAAAAAATTTTAAAAAAAATTTATAGCAAGCGTGTGAATTCCCTGCGACATTAAGATGTGGTAGCTTTGACATTTCAGCAGACTAAATGAAACTTGGCCAACTTAATTTTTGGACGATTGTTTTCCAAAGGTCACTTTTTAACATTATACGCTGTAACTTCTAACAAAGTACCTAGTCTCACTGGATTGCATGTACGATACATTTCCCATCTCTACTTACGCATATCACCTGCATTGCTAACATTTTTAATTTCTCCCATTTTTAAACCTTAAATCAGGTCCGACGTCGTGCATCTTTTACCCGCCCGTAAGCTGTAATGGGAACCATACTGAACCCCAGGTATTCCTTGTTTGCAACGGAACTGTGCGAAGCAGGGTTCTGCTGTACCTCTGATGGTTTGCAAAGGTGTCAGGGGCTGGGAATGGTCACGCATGCGCACTGTTCTCGCTTCTCCAGTTACGTTCTTTTCTCTTGACACCATTTCCGCTCCACTTCCGGAGCCTCAGCTCTACCTTCATGGATCCGGGGATTTGTGCATCCCTTCCCCATCAGCCAATCCATTCGACAACCTCAGGTTAACATTTATTAAACCCCTCCTACCTCAGTTCAAGCTGAGATAAAAACCTACCAAAGCCTGAGTGGCTAGCACAACAGAAATTTATTTCCAACCCTTCTGGAAGCTGGAAGGTCCACGTTCAAGGTGTGGGCAGACTCCTGTGTGGGAAGATCCCCATCCCAGTCTGGAGACCTCCATCGGTTCCTGTGCCCTCATCTGATAAAGAGCTGAAAACAGGACCAAGCTCTCTCCCCCCTCTTCATCTAAGGGTACTAGTACTACCGTAACAGCTCTCGAAGCCCCCAGTTCCTTATAAAACCAAGTCTGGTGCTGGGGATTCCAATGTATGAACTGCTAGAGGACATGGACACGCCTCGCCTAACACCGCCTAGGCTCACAGCAGAGCAGAGTCAGGGCACGCTCTGCTTTTGCTGGACCCTTGGCCTCAGCCATAACCGAGCGCTCAGCTTCGGCTGCAGTCATAACACATTCTCCATAACTGCAGTCAGAGTCCTAGCTTTTGCTGGCCAACTCCTGCCACCACAGGAGGGTTTACTGTCTCTGCGCCTAGCAACTACAGCACCAGTTGGTTTACATATACCAAAGAAGAGGGCCAGCAAGATAGCTCAGCAGACTAAGCACCTGTTTAAGCAAGTGCAAGGTCCAGGGTTCGATCTCTGGAATCACATGCAGCACCGGCCTTGCCCCAGGCATGATGAGCTGACCCCTGAGACTGGGCGTGGTGGTGCACACCTACGATATCAATGCTGGGGAGGCCGAGACAGGAGGGTCACTATGAGTCTGAACTGCACAGTGAGATGCTGTACCAAACACATAACAAAAGAAAACCAATAACCAAAAGAGGTACACCAACATGCGTGCTCCTCATCAGGACCTCTGACGCATGTAGTTATGCGTAGCACCAAGCAGAAAAAGTGCACGTAACAGGCCAGTAGGGCAAGGAATGGGGCGCAGAGTTCCACCCAGACGCTCACCACTACTAAGGCCTCAGATGAAGGAAAGGGAACGTAGGAGATGTCCCATCCAGGGTCGGGGCCTCACTCAGGAAGACAGAGCTGGAGCAGAAGGAAGGGTACAGAAGCACACTAACAATCCTGGTCTGAGCTCAAGATCAAAAGGAACAAGGAGAAGGCACCGTGGAAGCTGACTGCCACTGCTGCACCTTCGGAGTACAGGCTTTAATCATGCATTCACGGAGCAGCCTCTTCTGAGGATGCGGAAGGAAGCGTGCCGGAGAGGCCCTGCCCAGCGCTGACTGCAGGCCACGGAAGGAAGCTGCACCCCTTCCCGGGGCCCACGCCCCCAGGCAGTACACAGTATGCGTAGTAATGTCAGAGGGGCACTTACGCCATGTTCATTTGTCCATCAAGGACACGTTTCCTTCTTTCTACAACATGGCTGTGTGGTGAGACATGCAAAAGGTCATCGAAATAAACACAAAACTGGCAAAAACGAATCAAGATCAGGATAGGCAAATTAAGAGTAACTATCCCTTGTTGCAGATATTGCAGAGAGAATAGTTACTTCTAGACGGCACGCACGTCGGAGTGCACACGGACGTGCTCCTAGTGCCTGCTGAGCCACACCACCAGCTTCTGTACCTGCTAGGCACAGCCCCTCGTGGCCGCATTGCTTCCAGATGCAGCTCCAGCTGTGCAGTGGCCTTTATTGCAGGGCCAAGCCGCTTCCTTTCGCCTTTGGCACTTTCCGGTAGCCACGCCTATAACGTGCTCCATCGTGAACGTCGGAGAATGCACAAGAACTCGTTAGAAGTGACACTAGAGTCCTCGGATCTCAACGGAACCTCAGCTTCACAAGTGGCTGTGGCAGGCTGTGCAGGTAGAGGATGCTGGGGCTGCGTTACGTTCTCTCCGTTTGGCGTACCTCCTGAGTAAAAGGTAGACTTTTACCATTATAATTTACGTCAATTACAGTGTTCCTCACCACCCGTGATGAACAAAAGAACTGCAATCGCTGCATGCAGAGAGGAGGAAAATGCGACACAGGAGCACTCTTGACTTGCCTAGGGTCACTCACGGGCTGGCAGGAAGAGAAAATATCAAATATCCACCATCAAATACCCAAGGGCAGACTTAGGGGATTTTAATCCTCTGTCAGTGACTGCTGGTCCTCTACGAAGGGAACCTTCAAACCTTTTGCACAAATGAATGTTGTGCGAAACGTGATTCTGGACATAAGGGGGCAGAAGCTGGAGAGCCAGGGAGAGGTCCCATGCGAAAGCATGTGAAGCCCTTGAAGAAACAGCATAGCTCCCCCACAACCTGTCCTGGTCCCGAGCCCCCAAGGCTGCCTGCAGTGGCAAGTTCACTGCCTATCTGAGAGCCTCTTCTTTAGACTTATTTCCCACCTTGTGCACACAACCAGTGTTTAGAATCTAGTGTCCTTCTGGATCAGCGGTTCTCAACCTGTGGATTGTGACCCTGGCAGGGGTCGAATGACCAAAACACAGGGGTCACTTAAAGCCATTCCAAATCATAAGTGTAGCAAAATACAGTTTTGAAGTAGCCAACAAAATTATTTTTTTTTTTTTTTTTTTTTTTTTTGGTTTGGGGTCACTGCAACATGAGGAACTGTATTACAGGATCATAGCATTAGAAAGGTTGAGAACCACTGTTCTAGATCCTTCTAAGATGATTCTCCAAGTTCATGTGATCACATACAAAAGGGTATATAGACTAGGGGAGGGAACTTTAAATATTGGATCTACTATACTATATTTTCTCTATCCATTCATGTGTCTGTTGATGGACACACAAGACCACTTCCAGGACTCAGTTAGTATGACTTGTGCTGTTATATGTGAAGTTCTGTCTTAGTTACTTTTCTATCCATGCCGAGACAGCATACCCAACATTCACAAGCTAAGGGATGAACGTCTACTTCACAGTAGAGGTTTCAGCGCATAATCAGCTGGCTCTGACGCAGGGTGGCACATGGTGGAGGGGCAACTTTCAAGGCAACAGAGGCCAGCAGAACCAGCAAGAGCAAAAAGACAAAAACAATTCTCTTTCCATAACTTTTATTTTATCCAAACTGCTGGGATTAGGGCTTTGGCAATCCAATCAATGGACTGATCCAGCAATCGGCCATCCTTAATCCTAGCACTGTTAATCCTAGCATAGTGTCATGAATCAGTCACAGGCTCTAGATTCAGCTACCTCCAAAAAAGCCTTGTATTACTGCATGCGGTACTGGGTGAATATTTAAACACAAACTATATCAGGCATTCTTATAAACACATGTATATAGATCTGTAAATCATGGATATGCGTTTAATATCCAAGGGAAACTTTTAGTAAGAATGATATATGTATAATCTATGTGCCCAGGATTAGTAGTAGTTGGTGAAAGAGTTTGTAGACTTTTAATAAGAATCATCAGATTACTTTGTCAAAACAGTGAACACTTCTTATTTTCCGTCTCTTAATTGTGAGAGGTTTTTATCAGCATCCTTGCCCTCAGAAGATATTCCCTGGAATTTTATTTTTCCTTTTCTCCTTGGACAGTCAAAAAAAAAAAAAATTTGATGCTAACTTTGCATTATCCAAATAGCAGGTGAAATAGCATGTTTTTTTTTTTTTTTTAACCTTGGTGGATATCAGAATTTACTCTGAGTTCCTCACTTATCTCTTTGCCTGTTTTATGAGATATTGGGATTTTCCTCATCAATTGCTGAGAGTGTTTGTTGTTTCATTTGTTGTTTCGTGATTTTCACACTGTATATATCTTACATATTTCTGACAGTTTCTATATTGTTAGACTGGTCACGTGACCTTTTACCACACACACACACACACACACACACACACACAGAGCTGTCTGCTTGTTGTTTTGTTGTCAAACAAATTACATTAAAGTCATAGGTTGCCAGAAAAAGGGAGGAAACTACCAAAAAAGAAAGAAATCACCAAAAAGAAAAGAAAAAAAAATCCTAACCTACAACTGCCAAAATTAAGATTGAAGAAGTATAATGAAATACTTGGAACAGATATAGTATAAATAAAAGGACTAAGACAAGAACACAGCTCCCATGTTAGCCCTGAGACTGCCTGAGCTCCTCCCTGGCTAATAACATTGCAGCTACCCTGGAGGACAGAGACGCACCTGGGCAGTCCCTCCATGACTGTTCCACTGATGTGCTGCTTCTGGAATCTTCCAATCGAGCAGACCATTAGGAGTTCTCAGGATCAAACACTGGTCTGTGTTGTCCACAGGATGAATTTGATGACTACAATACAAATCTAGACCACGCTGAATGTTTGCAGCTCAGAAACTATATGGAGATCCTGAGCCTGAGGAATCCTGCAAGCAGAACAGTATAGTTTTATGTACAAACTAGGATAAATCTACTGAGAGGAATTAATTATTTGATTTTCTAAAACTGATGTAGTGCATCAATATTTCTTTCCTCTTTGGATGCGTATAACAAAAATGCTCATGAGGGGACAAAATCCACCAGGAGCCAACTTCTGGCATTTCCATAGATGGTTGGCATTTTACAGCTTGTCACCTCCCAGAATTTGTGAATAATGAATTCATAAACTTCTTGTTAGGCAGTGAAAAACAGAAATATATTGTAACAGTTGATAGATTTCGTGAACTTCAGAAGTTAAGAAGCTCAACTAAGTGTTTCAGCACAAGGTCAGGGTGCTCTTAGAAACATCCTGAGCCTGTGCAAGAAGAGGACAGGAGGAAGGTGTGAATGCTAAACCTGTTCCCAGGATATATAGCCTGCTTACAATATAAGGGAAGAGAAGAGATTCGCTCTTACCCCCTTTTGCGCTTCTATTTGCTGTCTTCTACTGTCTTGACCTATTGCCCCTTCTGCCATGCTATTCTTGTGTGGAGATAGCTCATTGTCAACTGGAATCTCCCTGACTTGTGAACTAAATAAACTATTCTTTCCTTAGCTTTTGGCACCAAATATCTGTGTAGGTAATGAAATAAAAATAACTAAAAGCAAAATTTGGTACCAGAAGTGGGGTCATGAGGTTCAGAACCTTTGGGGATGTGCTACGGGAAGAATTTGGAAAGGTTCAAAAATGTCACCTGAAAAAGTGGAGGTGGAAAGCCTTAGGTTAGGAGATTCTGCCTTAGGCTGCCTTAGGATGGAATGACTTAGGTGTGGCAGTTTATGGTCAGAGCTCAGAAGACCAGAAGTAAGACGCAAATTCTGTTCCTAAAGACCAGGCTGGTGGGAAGGCCAAATAGTTCCAGGGATTAAAGCACCTGCTTAGGCAGATGCAAGACCAAGGGATCCAATCCCCAGTCTGCTATGCTGGCCTCCCCGCTGGGCCTCACTGAGAATAAGATTGAGACTGGGCATGATGGTATGCATCTATAATCCCAGCTCATGAGAGGCTGAACACAGGCAGATCACCATGAGTCTGATCTATATAGTGAATCCCTGTAAACCCTTAGACTTCATACTAAACTTTAAAAAAAAAAAATCAGGCTGGGGAGATTTCTGCTGGGAAAGCCCACTTCACTGGCTTTTGGAGTCCAGAAAATGTGTATTGTGTCTTGGCAGAAAATTTGTCTACATTTTGATAGTGTCCAAGACTTTGCTGGAGACTGTGATTAAGGCAGTACACTAATTAATTTGGCAAAAGAAATGTCAAGGCAAATGAATAGTGAAGCTGTGGGATGTCTGCTGCTGGGGCTTTTAGCCAGATCTGTGCTGAGAATTAAGAGCAAAGAGCCTAGAATGATTTGAAATGCTGTATGTTTTGTCAGAATGGAAGCTGCAGTAAGCTGTGAACTGCAAAGATAGAGCAGAGGAGATTATAATTGCTGTGAAGGAAGAGGAGCATACAGAAGATGGCCTGCAGGCATCACGAGAAGCAGAGAGTCTCTAGCCTCTGCAGTCTCAAAACTGCAAACCTGAAAGATGGCTTTGAAGAGAAAGCCACAGAACAGCAGGTTGCAGAATGGCAGCAGCATAGACAACTTAGTTCCCAGAATTAGATCCAGAGTGCTTAGTGATCTGGACACTGAACCCATACGACCCAGAGAGGGGAAAGCTGGGCTACTGCTCCAGCTACAGCAGACCTGCTAATCATCCACATGTTGCTGGTTTTAGACACATGCAGAGTGTAAGAGTTGTTGGTTAAGAAAATTTCCACCCTGTTTTCAGAAGGCAGTCTGCTCCTGAGAGAAAATATGTGAAGCTGTGAGGTAAAGTCAAAGGTGTAATGGCAACCACAGAAGTCTGGAGAAGCCAGGAATGGGGGTTGTCTAAGGAAAGTCACAAAACGGGAGCAAAGTGGGACCAAAAGGAAAGCCGTGGAAGCTAAAAGCTCTGGGAGCGCCATAGAGCAGAGCCGCCCAAGCCCTTTGCAGCTCCCAAGTTCTCACGGATTGCTCTGGATGTGGCACATCCACCTCAGTCATCTTCATGCTTGTCCTGCTGGATCTTGCTCTGCTTTGGTGTCGATCCTCTGCATCCAGCTGATTATGGACTGAAACATAGGCTAAACCTTCCCTTCCATAACTTCAGATGTTAAGTATTTTGTCATAGTGACAAAAGAAAAGCAACCAAGACATGCATTTACCATTTCGCCCAGTGCTTTTCTCTGTTGCCATTTTTTGCTATTTTTGTGTTGTTGAAATGACCTCAGCCTACTAATGCCTGTTTGATTGACAGAGAGGCTCTCCTCTGGTGTTTCTCTTCTTGAAGTAGTGGGATAAAATCTTAAAAATGTATAACAAAATGTCCAGTTCCCTCCCACCTCCTTTGTTTGTTTGTTTGTTTATTTATTTATTTATTTATTTATTTATTTATTTATTTATTTTTGAGACAGGGTCTCACTATGCAGTTTAGGCTGGCCTTGAGCTCACTTTTGTAGCCCAAGCTGGTCTTGAACTCACACTGATCCTCCTGCCTCAGCCTCCCAAGTACTGCGATTACAGACATGTGCCACCATGCCTGGCTTATTTATTTATTTATTTATTTATTTATTTATTTATTTATTTATGGTACTGCGGATTGAACTCAGGACCTTGCACTTTCCAGGCAAGCATTTATTCCACTGAGCCATCTCCCCAGCTCCCACCTCCATCTAAAAGCATGAATCCACTGAAAAATCACAGTATAGAAATACATCATAGGTGATTTGTCTCCTGGGTCTAATAGAAATCTTGCAAGTAACTATTCACCATGCTGGAAACTGAGGCAAATTAAAGTTTTATCTTTTATCACCTCCAACTAGCTCTGTGTCATGTATGTGAAAATATATAATCTGAGATGCAAACATCACCATCCATAAAACAACTAGTGGATCATCTTAATACTCAGGCTTAGTTCCATTCAGAGTGCTAATGGTTGCCTTCCAACCACCTCACTAACTTCTTCCAAATGAGTTCTTGGTAAATGTTTCTCAGTCTTGAGAAAAAAAAAAAAAAGAAATCATGTATTTTTTAAATGGGAGGTTTTGTATTATTTATCAACTATTTTCGCAATGACATTTCCCCAAAGAAATGATCCTTTGGAGGTGAAAAAAAAAAATTACCTATTGCACTCTTCGACTTATCTATTTTTTATTTACTTCATTTTTTCCCTTGAAACTGATATGAATCATTATACACATCTGTACTGTACAGTCTGATGACTCAGTTTATATGTAATCATGACATTAAGGTGGAACTCAAACATCTCTATCTTGTTATGCATTTACTATTTCTTAGCATTTGGTACTCATTCCTCACTCTTCTAATCTTCCATCCAAACAGCTGTACACTCTAGTCGCCCTACCGAGAACCCATTCTTCCTACCTGGCTGGAGTTTAGTGGCCAAATCTGACTGTGCAATGACCGCCTTTCCTCATTTGCTACAGCTTCACTCAGACGTCTCTGATGAGTCAACATGATTCCTGGGGCTATATACCCACAGAAAAGTGACTCCGGGATCACAGAGCACAGCTCCTTTTAGTTTTTTGAGGAAACTCCGTGTTGTTTTTCCTTCATGACCTATTTATGTTGCCTTAGAGAATACATACTTCTTGTGCATCCTCACAAGCACTTGTTAATTTTGCTTTTTTTAATAGTAGCTACTGCCTAGGGATAAGTAACTCCTCATACTGATGTTTATTTGTATTTCTCTGATGATTTGATTTTTATTTCCATGATGCCAAATAGCTCTTCAAGTACCTGTTGGCTATTTTTATGACATTTGCTGAAAACTGTCTATTGAGATCATCTGGCCATTTTAACTACGGTTTTTTTTTAAAACAATGTCCTTTTTTTTTTGGTTGTTTTTTTCTTGTTTTGTTTGGTATTGGGGATTAAACTGAGGACCCTGTGCTTGACAGACTGGTGCTTGTCCTGCTCATCTATGTCTCCAGCACCTAACTGGAATTTTTTTTTTTTAATTTTATGTATTTGGTACATGGTCAGGATCTTACTATGCAGTTCAGACTCATAGTGATCCTCCTATTTCAGCCTCACCTGGGATTACATGTGTACAACACCAAACTCATGCTTGGTGGCTGCTTTAGTGTGCCTGGCACAGCGCGTTGTACTGGGGATCAAACCCAGGTCCTCACAGCTGGCCTACGCAGGTGCTTCAACTGCTGAGCTATCTCTGGGGCCATAACAGCATTTCTATTGTTGAGTTTTTGAGTTTCCTATACATTCTGGGTATCTGTCACTTTTAAACTGAATGTTATATTTTTTTCTTTCACTCCAGAGTTTATCTCTTCCCGCCGTTGACGTGTTTCCTTTGCTCTGCAGAAGTTTCTTATGTTGATGTAATCCCGTTTTAGCCTTGCTTCTTGTTCCCCGTTTTCGCTGGGGTCTTACCCCCCAAAAAAATCACTGCCTATATCAATGTCTTGAACTGTTTTTGTTTGTGTTTTAAATTTGTAGCATTATATCTTATCTTATCTTATCTTATCTTTGGATATTTGAGTTTTAGTTTTTTATAACTGGTGAGAGATAGACTCTAGTTTCACTTTTCTGCAAATAGATATCCAGCTGCCCCAGCACCATTCAGTGACAAATTCAGCACTTTGTTTCCCGGTAGTCTTCCTGTGGATTCTGGAAGCTCACAGCCCATTATTTCTCACCACACAGCCCTATACCCTGCTTCAGAGTAAAATATCTCTGCCTCAGGGAATCTTAACAGACAGTGCCAAGCCTGATTTCCATTAACCATGAGAAATGGGAGCCTTCAACTTTATATTAATAGGTCAGATGCATTTCTCTCTGATAGAAAATCAAATTTCAACCCCACTGATAAAATGCTGGTGACACAGCTTCTCAGGATTGATCCTCTCACAAAAGCTGTTAACGATGCAAGTGAGGTCAACTAAAGTCCTCACATGGAGCCAAATGCTGAGTGGCTCGCCGGCCTGGATTACCAAACGCTGTATTGTACTAGCAGCGAGTCACAGGGCCTCTAACCCATCATCGCATTGCGAATGTGCATATAGACACACTGAGTCAACACCCAGCCTGCTGCGCACGCTGACCCTGAGGACACAACCAGCCTCACGGCAGGGCTCCGAGGCCTCTCGACGTGGCAGCTTCATCATCCCAAGTTCCTTTCAAATAGTGGAATAATTCAAAGAACGGTACACTCTGGGAAAACAGTAGGGCAGCTGTTTAACATCTGAAAGTACTAATTAGGTACCTCGTGAGGAAAACTGGTACGATCTTCAAAGCTGGTGTTCCACCTTCTCCAGCACTTTCGAAGTCAGGGGAATGGACCAGGATCTTCACAGTGAGCTACATCCCTAGCCACTTTGTTGTTGTTGTTGTTGTTGCTGTTTCGTTTTCACTATGAACCAGAGTCTCACTAAGCCATTGAGGTACCCAGGCTGCTCCTAAACTTGTGACCCGCCTGCCTCATGCTCCCAGAGGGCTCGTCATTCAGATGTGTGACACCATGCCTGGAAAAGGAGCTGCTTTGTGACAACATCGCAAACAGGATAGGAGGAGAAATCCAAATGACCTTTAAAAGGAGTGCACGTCAAACGCATTGCCACAGAGGCTCATCCTCCTCCCTGCGAGCAGAATGGTGCTTCATGTCACAGCACTGCAGAATCGGGCTGCAGAGATGTTGAATGAAAGCTCTCAACAGAATCACCATTGGGACTTCTTGTCACTGCTAAGATCGCTTCTGTGGTATCAAAGCACTATGACATCAAAGGGAAACAGAGGCCAGCACCCTGCTCAAGCATCCTGGTTGCGCAGTTCCGCATGAGGCGCCCACTTGCTCTCCTGGAGGACCTGTCAACAAAGCAGCGATCCCCACGTGTGGATCTCTAGTGACGATCTCCTCGCTCCTCGAGGCCCACACTCACGTGGGCAACTAGTCACTCTGGCCGCCTGAGGAGAGAGAAACCTTCAACGGCAAGTCATCACTGCCCTTGGATAATCTGTGTTTTCCCTCGAAAGGTCTACATATTTCCTACTGTTTTTCTCTCTTAGTAAGTGGCTGAAACATAAACTTACTCAAGCCTACATTTCACCCTTAATTTATTTTCCCCTTCTCCCAGTGTTCAATCCATCAGAATATACAGTCCTCACTGCTAGAAATGTCACATCTGACCGCATCCCTCCACCCTCTCCAAAACCCCCTCATCATGCCCTCCTGCAGCTATGCTCAGGCATGTATAACAGCTTCTAATCAGTCTTCTCCTCCTCTTCTTCTTTCCCAATTTTCATGTTCACCATGGGGACCATGACACATTAAAAGCTCTAATGAAGCTCGTTCTATCTCAGCTTCTTCAGACTCCCTAGGCAAACAGTGGGCTTGCTGTTTGTTTATTTATTTATTTTGTTTATTTATTATTAAGGGTTGAACCCAGGGTGCTCACTGAGCCACACACTCAGCATCCCACCACCACCACTTTTTTTTTTTTTTAAGACAGGAACTTATTAAGTCTCTAAATCACCCAGGATGGGCTCTAAGTGACTTGCCTGCCTCAGCCTCCCAGAATATCAGAAAGGTAAGCACATGCCAGCAAGCCCAGCTACCCTTACAGTGCTATACGAAGCCCTTCCACTCTAACTCTTGAGCTCTCCTTGGTTTCAACTCGAACCATGCCCCTATCTTCAGTATGCACAAGCGGATTTTAAGTGGCTTCCTGTCCAGTCTCCATGACAGGACTGCTACGGAGCCCCTGCAGGAACTTGGCAAGGTATGCTACTTACTACTGTTATTAATTGTGAAAGTTTATTGTGTATGATCCAAGCCCTTTGCAGAAAAAAAAAAAAAAAAAAAAAGGATACTCCATAAAAGTGAGAAACCATTCTGTGCCATAGTTTCTGAAACATAATCTTAGTTCTCAAAAAACATCTGCTTGAGGAGAAGTGGGAACATAAGTTATTTCTTACTGTGGCTTGGCTTGAGACTTTCAAGCAGTGGTCCACATCAATGACATAAACATGCTTTCCAATCAGACATTAACTGGGATGCCTCTGATTCCTTGGTAACCTCCATGTACAGGAAGAGATGGGTCAGAGGGACCATTTGTTTATACAGATGTTTGTCCATGGGTGATTTTGTTTCAAATCAACCACCAAGCATATGTTTTCTCCAAGAAAAGTACATTCAGGGCAAGTTTGAACATTCAAAATATTTGCTAGCCCATTGAAAAAGACCACAATTCTATTTCTGGAAACCTGCAGCTGACTTACTTGGCAATAACATTTAAAGTAGAGGAATTTAATCATTCACAATTCATTTCTATGATATTCCTCCATTGGAGTTTGCTTGCTCCATTGGAGTTTATTTGAGAAAAATAAAAGGAATTAAACCCACCCTGGAATAAGCATTCAGTGCTATGCACCGCTCTCAGCCATGCGGGTAATATTAGACAAACTTTGGTGGAGTTTGTCTTTTCTTAAATTTTTATTTTTTTATTACCTTTAATAAGAAATAACAATGTGGCAGTTTTAAAACATGTTAGTAGTACATTCCCAATAATTTACACAATGCATATTGTTGTCCTCATAGTAGTTATTCAGATCACAGGATATAGACATGATAATTTTTCTAATCATTATTGGCATAAAAATTTCTTCTCATTGAACTAAGAAAAGGTGCTTTTATACATGGTCCAATATATAAGCAGTGACTGTGACTCACCCAGATGGCTAACACTGACAAATGAGCTGTACTGTATATGGTTTCAGGGTAAACACTTGACTGACCTTTGGAGATACAAAAGTTGCAATGTTTTGCTAGTCAGGTCTTGCTTTCACTTGCTCTTAACCACCCAGCAGAACAGTTTAACCACGAGGCATAAAATGTAAAGCTAGATTAACATGATGAGCTTCAAAATGCTTAAATCAACAGCTTCTGACATTGCTAGTTCTGCAAATAACCCACTGCAATTATGGAATATCGGTGGAGTTTCTTAACCTCTCCAACCTTGGCTCATTCATCTCTAAGCTGACTGGCATGCACAGAGTGTTCAAATAATTTCAATCATTATTATTAATAGTAAGTCTCTCTCAGTATTACATGAAATATTCCATATTATGAAATGGTGGGAAAATCCTGTTAAATTTATACTATCCTTGCTAAATTACAAAGACAAGCTCAATGTCTCCCAGGAGTTAATCAGCTGAAGTCCTCTCTCAGATCCAAATTCAGATGAACACTGTGGCAAGGGGAATTGACCCCAATGTAGCTACCCTGTATGTTCTCTGCACTGGAACTAGCTGGGCTTGCAAAACAAAATATACTCCAAATCAATAACATCTTCCCAAACCATGCACATCTCACTAGAAATGCTATTTAAGTGAGCCTGACCACTTAAAATTTGCTCCAGCACACAAAAATTCAGAGTTTATCTGACAAAATAAAAATCAAAGTCAAAATACATACATTTAATATTATAGTTGCAGAACTGAGCCAGTAGCTACAACTCATATTTATTGTTGCTCATGTTATGCCATTGAAGAAGGAACATCTAAAACTGTATTCTACATCTCGATTAGAAAATAATACCAAAGTAACATTATATAGTGCATAAAATACAGTTATAGAAAAGAAGAAAATCAATTCAGAAAATACAAAATGATGAAGTTAGTCTTACAAATTGAGCTAAGGAGAAGACTATAGAAAGACATGCAAAAAGTGGTGTTTTGGGGGGATTTAAAAATAAAAGACCTGCCTGACTGGCTCAGTGATGATGCTTTAGAATGAGAACTAAAAAACAGAGTGAGAGGCTGTGTTCTCTGATGCTGCTTCTCTTGGCATCTCCTGTGTATCAGGCTAGTGGAGCCATGGCACCTGCTGTTCATGGTGTGCACAACACAAGGGTTGTGGGTGAGTGGCCACCTGTGTGCACATACACACACGTGTGCATGCACAGATGTGCACAGATGGCCCCGTTCATGAAGGGGATTTTGGATAAAGAGCTACATCGGTGTGATAGCCCATGTAGTCTATCAACTGATTTGTCAGGAATTGAGACTACATACCTGTGTGTCCATAAGCAACTTTATTTTATTTATTATAAACCTGATTTTTTCTGTGTATCTCTCTTTTTCTAAATATGTAATGATTTCTATGCATTTATAGAAAGCAATATTTATGTATATATATACACAGATAGTTTCTGCTCTTCTCTCTCTGTCTGTCTCTCTCTCTCTCTCTCTCTCTCTCTATATATATATATATATATATATATATATTCAGCCAACTATCTACTTAACTATCTGTATGTCTACATGTGTATGTATCTATTATCTGTCCATCTATCTATCTATCTGTCCATCTGTCTTTCTATCTGTCTGTCTATCTATCTATCTATCTATCTATCTATCTGTTGTAGATTGTTAAATGGTGATCAACTTGTTACCCCCAGCTGAACTGAACTATCATGGTGTGAGAGGCCGACCTGAAGGTTGTTCCTGGGAGTGTAAGAGACAGAGCCAGAGAAGCTGTTGAGAGGCCACCAGGGAAGTTGTTCAGAGCTTTTGGAGCTGTTGGCATCTGCTGGTTCTCACAGGCTATTCTGTTGCAGGACCTTGTCATGCTGGCTTTCCTGGTGAACTTCGTTATTCTCAATAGAGGAGGACCTTGGGATCTTGTTGCCCCTGAGAATGTCTGCAGCTCCCACTGGGGGCTCTGGTCTTCTTCTTGAGCATCTCTTCCTGGCTCCAGAGGGAAAGCTCATGCACAGCTCAGTCTCCTTGAAAAGCTTACTGCCTTGGCTTTCCTGACGGGAGCTCAGCTTTCCTCATCTTCGGAGGAGCTTGGGATCTCACTGTTGCTGAGGAAGCCTATGGTGCTTTTCACTGGAGCTCTGGTTTTTTTACTTTACGCATTGCTTCCTGGCCCCAGTTCAGATTCCTCAGCCTCCTGGCATAGATTTTGTATCTTCCACCACTGACCTTTGGGCCTTTCCAGCAGAGATCCATGAATCGGGCCTGCATGAGACATTGTCGTGGGCTCCAGTTCTCTACTTGGCTTTATGGGAGACATTATTATGAGCTCTTGGTCTTCAGTGGCACTCACGCAGGAGATTATCGTGAGATTCAGGCTGTCAGCTGGATTCTTTGGGTCTTTGTTATGTGAACAGATTTCCTGCACTCTTTGCATATGATTTTTTGGATGATTCATTATAAAATAATCATAAAATGTGTCCTGTACTGTATTGCTTCCCTTGAAAAACCCCAAACCACAACTCTATCTATCTATCTATCTATCTATCCACGTGACCGAGAATTGTGCTTGCACTGTGGTAGGCCTCTCACCCATCAGTGTTGTTCTCTAACCATAAATAGCCAGATAACTATGATACAGGAGGTATAACTTCAGAGATCTGAGTTTAGATTAGCCCATGACCTGACAGTTATGCTGGGCTGGGCTATTTCTGTGTCTTCAGATGTACTCCTTGAAGATGATACCATGAAATTGCACCATGATGCTGGCAGTCGTCCAAACACTCAGCTTGGGCAGTGCTGCGTGGCAGGAAGGAAGTGACATCTGATCTTTCGGGGCAGTGAGGGGCCCCTTATTCTGCACCTCCTTTGGTTTATGTGCTGCTTATTCTCTACCTTCTTCACTTTTTTTTTTTTCCAGTTCTCTTCTACACTCAGACAAATGCTAGCAAGAAACAGACTTGCAAGGCTTATGTACCCTTTCCACTGATATACTGGAGAAAACCGTCACCTCTGTTGGGAAAAGGCAAAGACTGTTAAGAAAAGCCCTAGTTGCCTAAGCTGTACAATACGAGAATAGCCTGCAATGGCTACAACAAGTCCAAGCATTTAATTACTGTAAAATTATGTAATAAACCTCTTAAATGCCGCATAATCAGAAGGCTATTGCAGCACATTTTATCCCACACTTAAGGCCCATTGGAGAAGTCATATTTTATAACAATTTCATTCTGAATCACTTCACTTAATAACATACATATATTCAATGGTTATTATGTGCCAGAGTGGTAAGTAGGGAGAAGATGAATGCAAGAATCCAGCCAAGGCCCTGGCAGGCTAACACGAAGGATTTACGTACACACCAAGTACTACAATGAATCCAACTTGAGACGCTCATTGTATAGACACGCACAAGAGTGTGTGGAGCACAGCAGGGTCCAACCTCATTAACCTGGTCATGAATCAATCACAAACTATAGAAGCTGCCCCGAAGACTGCGGGAGGCTTTGGAGGGACACCTGGATGCAAACTGTCACCAGAGGCATCCTAAAAGCAGGTGGAGAATGGACTTAAAGGAAGTGAGGGGAACAGTGGCCCGTGCGCTGCTAGCTGGTAAATCTGGCGGGCTGTTGCATGATTCACTAATCACAGCGGTCAGGAGACAGAGCGACAGGAATCAGCAGCAGTTCCGACAAGTGATTCTGGTGAGCTTCTCTCCACAGACAAAGGGAGACAAGAGAAGGTGGAGCATGGGATGGAAGGGTTAATTGTGGGGCATGAGCCTCAATCAAAAAAAAAAAAATCAGAGCATTGGCCAGCTGGGGTTTTGTGACTGGTCAGCCCAGCAGGTAGCATGTCTTAACCACAAGCTAGCAGGTAGGAAACTTTCTGCCAAGGAAGGAGAGAGAACATTTCTCAAGGGGCACGTGGAGTCTCCGGTGGGGAAAGGGCAGCTGCTAGGCTTAGAGAGTCAAAAGAAAAAAAGCCACACCATGGCAAATATCTCAGGTCCACCAAACTACAGCAACCCCTCGTCTCTGGAACACAGGAACTGTTCACTGGTCCTAGACATAGCCATCTGAAAACGCATCCCGGAACCTCCCAACTGGCTTTCCAACTTTTGCTTTTTTCTGCTCTGGTTTCACCAAAAATGGTCACTGTTTGGGCTTTAGCTGGCCCTGACTCTTCTGCGGCCTAAGAATCTAAACAAGATGCAAACCCACGAGATTCGCATGAAAAGCCCCAGAGGATGAGCACGGAATGTTTGGATCTGTGTCCCAGGCAGGGAAAGGCCCCGCTAACACTCTGCAGTAGAGATGATGCAGGAAAACCCCAAAGACCCATGCAATGCAAAGATGCAAACACAGGCTTCTGCCTACACCCTGATAAAGGTCTGCAGAACGGCGGCTTGCACCCAGGATCCAGACTTGCATCCTTTAACCAAAGTGGCCGTGTCCACCTGCTCACACGGACATCCTCGAACCCCAGCCACAAACCCCATGCATGCCTGCCCTTTAAAGGGGGTCTGAGAACAAACAGCGCACGCACAGCAGCCCTGGCCTCAGTCCTGCAGGAAGCAGGGGAAGAAAATGGGTCCGGGCATTGGCCACACTTCTGTGACTCACAAGAATTTATAGTCATCATCAGTAGGCGACAGGATGAAAGCACCCTTGGCAGACACTCGCTAAAACACTAGAAGAGAAGGGAGCAGATACCAAGCAGAAGAGAAGAGAGGAAAAGAGAGGCTCCCCAGGTCCACGATGGCAATTCTGGCACATTCTCCTGGGGACGATGGAAGAAGGCGACTGTCAGTGAACTTGGGTAATGTGGAGTGAAACGCTGGTGACAAAACAGGCGAGGTCTGCCCAAGCCTTTCCGGATGGCCTCACAGAGATTTCCCATCAGGCTGACTGCACACCAGGACAGGAATGACAAGAGGTCTGGCCCTCTGCTTTAGCATTTCTGAGATAATTAAGAATGGCAAGCTAAAACTTTGCCCCTGAATACAACTCAACGGCATTTGTAGGCAAGCAGTGTATGTATCTCGTACCTATAATACACAGCAAAACATACCGCAAATAGCACAAAATGAAATTCCCACTGGATTGATACCAAAAGGAACGTCGCCAACGACCCGGTAAACACTTTGCTTCTCAGAATCTTTGACTCTAGAGTGGCAGTCCGGCTTAAACATGTTATTACCTAAATCAACCCTGAGAGCTGTGTCCATGACCAGGCAGTGTGCATCTCAGAAAGAAAACTGCAGACTACATTTTCTTGCAGAATATGAACGCCTTATTGCAGGCATGTGGAGAGCTAACATGCAGGGATGTTGAGAATTCTCCAAGAAGGGCAGCAATACATACGCCCGGGATGCCATCAGCCTTATCTTGGTCTCTTATACCATCCTTAAGCATTCACAGATAACACCGATCAGGTCCAAGAATGAGGAAAGACAAAGGCATGCTTAGATGCTGAGCCTAGTGGGCTAAGTTCTACCAAATAGAGCACTTCTAAAATACAGCCATGAGGAACACAGGGAAGGCTGCAGAGCGTTGCAGAGTCAGAGGCTAGCCACTCCCCACAAGAGCAAAGCTGATCAAATAATGAAAGAATTTCCACAGCCTGGCTGCAAACTGGGTATCTAGACACAGTATGGAGGAATGTACGGCTGAGTTCTTTTACCATTCATGCAAATATTTTGACTGTCAATACATTCTCATTAAACTAAAACCAGCGATTGGTATGTCTTAGAGAGGAAGAAGAGGCACCGAATTAAATTGAGTGTACAATGTTAAACACAACGTGTGTTTCTAGGGAAAAGAAAAGTGAGCGGGCCTGTTCAAAAGGAAGAAACTGCTGAGATGAGGACAGAAGAGTCAGGCAGTGGGGAAAAGACACGGATCGATGAGTGTACACAGGAGGGCTTGGACAGCTGTGCCGTGCATTTCTGCTGGTCTGTGGAAAGGGGCTGTTCATGCCTAAAGATTGCTAATTCTCTTGTCTTCTTTCTTCATTTTTCTCTCTTCTTAATGTCTTACAGCTATTTTCTTTCCTTTTCCAATCTACATGCATGTGTCTGGTAACCTGAGCAACTACTTGGAAGACGGCCCTATGCAGTACATCAGACACAGTCACAGTAATGTTATTTTATTTAGGGAAGAGCTCTGCATCATGTTTAATTTTTTTATTTTAGATTACTATTAGCTGTTCTCTAAATAACTATCCCCAGAAACAAAAATAGTGCATATTTTTAATCATGTGAAGAAACTAAAAGAAAATTTCTATTAAATTTTAAGGACAAATTGTGAGATCATTAAGCTCCTTTAACAAGATACAGATAATGATCACAGGAAATAGAGGGGAAAGACAACAAAAAATTAATATCCTCCAAAATCAACTCTTAAAACCTGTTAGAAAAATACTGACCATAATAAATATCGAAACACAAAATATGGAAATCTTCACACACATTTGCCCTACCTGCTCCTTGGAGTAATATCTAATTATTACTTGAAAGACATTCAACACAATAACAAAGTGACTAGGCACTGAGATACATAGGGAGAATGTATATCATAATCCTAACAAAAGTTTACTGACGATGCTGTGAAAATGAGAGCAAAGTAACATATTATCCATGAAGTGGAAATGTCAATAACACTTTCATAAAGCCAACTTATAATCTTATTGTAACCATTGGCTTTGAAACAGCCAAGGAATTAAAAGAAAGCTTTGTGATGCTAGTAATTCTTCTTGTTTATCAAACGTGTACTCCATGGACCAAACGTTTACTCTTCACAAGAGAGATGACCCTGTGACCTTCTAACAACTAGAAAAAGAACCAGAAGCCAGTGGGTGGGCTGTCTCCTCTCTCTCTCTCTCTCTCTCTCTCTCTCTCTCTCTCTCTCTCTCTCTCTCATGGAACCTAGGATTAAACTCAGGACCTTGCACTGCCAGCCAGGCTCTTGTGCCCTTGAGCTATCTCCCCAGCCCTTTTCATCGTCTATGCTTTTTGTTAATTAGAAACATACATGTCCAGCAAAAGAATCAATACATTAATAGATGTTGCAGTGTCTACACAAAGGAATACTGTGTGTGCAATAAAATGAGGTTCAGCATCAATTTGCCAACATACGAAAAGAGCATGTTATAACAAGTGAAAACACGTTAATCAAAACTTGTTGAGTACTAGCTCAACTCCACATCCTGCATACCTTTAAAATACTATAGGAGCTTACATTAAGTACCTACTGTGGTCATCGCCAGTGGAGGCATTATCAGTGGATTCTGCCTACTTTTATATATTCTTTATACTGAGCACTCGCTAGATTAAATCATTTATTTATTTTTTTTATTCTTTTAATTGCAAAACTAATAATGCTCCTGAAAATCATATAGTGAAGTGTGATGGATACAATACAAACTCAAATCCTGAGATGATATGCTTCAAACAGGCACATATACAAATGTATTACAGTAGAGTTGATGATACACATAAACATTGTGTAGGGATTCTATGTAGGAACATGAATGAGGTTGAAGATGAATAGAACTCTATTAAATATATTACTCTGTAATTTCCTTTTTCCAGTTTCAAAGTTGCCCTAGATAGCACTCCATTAATTTTATAATCAGAATTTTACATTTTACAACCCTGCTATGAAACGGAAGAAACACTTTGTTATTGTGCGTAATGTGAATCTAGGAACCGAGGTTCTTTGAGTATTTCCAGAAGTTCTGCTACATCAGGCTATTGGGCTAGCTACAATTATTTATTTCCAAGAATGAGTGAGTAAACACAACAGAATGATTACCCAGTCAGATTTTTGCAAGAAAAACATAATCATTGATCATTCACAATTTTTAGCGCAGTTATTTTTCATGACAGCAAGTATAGTAGAGACATGCCCTTGGTGTCACATTATGCAAGAAAAATAAGAAAAACCAAACAAGAACACCGAGCACCCCATTTGAGGTACACGTCGGAGATCAGACTGTATTATTTCAACGACTCAAAAGTCAATCTGTTTAAATTTCACCTTCAGACCTCTGATGTTCCTCCTAACAAAAGAGGAGTAGTATTTCACTGCAGAACACTTGTGCTGAACACAGTTATCAGAGAGCCCAAGGTAACCTTAACTCCATTCTACATATACACTCAGTGGTATGTACAAAATTAAAAAAAAAAAATCTGCATTAAGAAACTGTATGAAAACCAAAGGAGGCCAGCCTATGTAAACCTACTTCATACATTAATCATAGATGATAGATTGACATAAACCACCAACAGATACTGTTCCCTAGGTCCTACTTGAACAAGGCTATAGCGGACACATTAGAACTTAGACTAATTCACTTAGGTGCTACTGATTACATCAAACGATGGAATTGCAGGTGTACTTACACCCCCACCAAGGCTTTTGCAATTACAAAAGATTTCATTACAATTTTTTATGATCAAATTTGATGCATCCAGGCTGAATTTTATTGAAGGATTTACTCACTACTGATGCAGTCTCATTTGCTGCATAACGAAATATTTATGCATTTCAAAGGTTATATGGATATACATTGCAAAGGTTATATGGATCAAAGCTCAGCCAACTACAGTTTGTGGGCCAAATCCAGCCAGCCATCTGTCTTTCTAAATAAAGTTTTATTGCAACATAGCCATGTTCATTCACTGACATGTTGTCTGACTAGTCTGGTAGTGTTGAGCTGAGGTATCAGAGATTCTTACAGCCTTCAGATCCAAAAATGCTATCTCAACTTCTCAGAAAGAATGTCCCAGTTGCTGATTTAGATTCTAGTTTGAAAATCAACTGTAAACTTTTCTCTAAGGGTCTAGGTATTTCCAATAAGGAAAAAAAAAATGTACATTTGTCTTTACTCTAGGAAGATAATCCCAGGCCTGAGACACAGAACTATCTAAGTTAGAGCTAAAAACATAGACTTAAATTCCAGCTCTGCATCCTGAAAGTTGGACAGACTTCTTACCCTCCCTGGGTCTCAGTTTCCTCATCTTTAAGACACAGATCATGCTAACACCTCCTTCAAATAACACCTACTTGCATGTGAACAGAATGTGTACCGCTGTCCATGGTCTGGGGTTCAGTGACAACGCATACAGGCTCATGTTCTTCTTGTCCACCTCAAATCCAGGTCAAACGAGCACAATCTCCCTGTGCTCTCCATTGCTCTCTGGCTTTCAGAATCTACACTGACCCATAGAGGACTCTGACTACGTGAGCAAGCCCTATGCTGGACACTATGCAAGCTTAAATCTGTTCTATACATAGTAGGTAAACACAAGAGATGTGTAGCCTCAGTTTCTCCTGCTGTGAAGTGGAAACAAAACCCAAGATCTCCAGTCCTAGTTGAGCATTTTTATACGTCTCTGATCGCGACCCTAAGTAACATTCGTTGAGCCACTGTGTTGTGGTTTATGTCTGGTTGTCCCCCCAAAACCTCATGCTATCATGGGGCAGGGACTTCTAGAGTTTGAGACTTGACTCATGATCCACTGGGACTACGTGCTTTAATACTGATGGGGTTATCGGTCTGAGTACGGATGGGATAATGAGTGTGGCCTAAGGTGGACAGGCTGAGATGGAAAGCCTGAATGTAATATAAAGAAAGACAGTGACAGACTAGTGCTGTTGCTGCTGCTCTCTGCTTCCCTGGTCGTTACACTGCCTCTGTCACCATGGCTGCTGTTCCGCCGCCATGAACTGCTGCTCTCTGCATTGTGCCTCTCTGCCTTGGAGCCAGCCAAGAATGGACGAAACCTCCATTAACTATGAGCTCAATAAACTTTTCCTTCCTTCATTTTGGGTGTCGGGTGTTTGTCCCAGCAATGAGTAAAAAGTAACTAAGACACACTGTCACTACAGTGAGGTAGGAAATACACAGCCCCAGAGCCAGGGTACTCATCAGTTACACAGAACGCATCTCTGAGCAGCAAGGCACCTCGTGAAGTGGAAAGTGCCTGGTTCTCTCCCCAGTAAGACGGCAAGGTCATTAGGAGAGGACACGTGAATACACGGGGCAGGGTCTTTGCCACATGACACGAAACTCTGTTCCGTTGACTCTCTCAGCCCGTCCCCTTACAGCTCTAACATCCATTCTCTCCTACTGGTCTTTCTTCCTAATCCCTGGCAAAAAGGGCCACAAGTGTCCCAGGGCAACATATTATGCCAGCTGGAGAAATGGATGAAGTTCCCCAGGAAGGGAGCGTGCCCTGAGTTGGCCACACAGGTAGACAGCAGCCACACACCCCAGGGCAGTGGGCTCAGGCCCAGAGCTGCCGTCCTGACCAGGAGGCTATGCTGCACCACCGTGAGGACTCTCGTCCTTTACCCGCAAGATAAAGGGGCCACGGCAAGTCCCAGGACAAGAGAATGGGCTGGTGGGGGTGTGCACCAGGAGACGCACCAGGGCAGGGCACAGAAGCAGCAGGACAGACACACTGCGCCCTGGCAGGGAAGCATGTCGTGACCAGAAGAGGAGGCACCAGTGCCCTTCCTGGCTTGAAGGTTCTGGAGCGGGTTTAGTCCCAGACAGTTCTGCCATAAAGAACTTTCTCCAAGCTTGCTCATTCACTTTTATTTCTAACAGCAGTGGTATGGAACACTCCTGGGCTATTCCAGAAAAATCTAGGGCAGTTTTGGCCTCATCAGTTCCCATCCCCCCATGTGTGACTTACCAAGGAGATAAGGGGAGGAGACTGCGTGTCCTGAGACACCAATGGCTCTGAACCTCAGTCACATGGGCACTGCAGCTCCGTGCTCACATACCAGCGCTGCAAAAGAGAAAGAGAGAGGTCTGTGAAGCCATCTGAAAAGACACTGTGGCCGCCAGTTGTCAGTTCTAGAAAGTTCCATCAATACCTAGCTTTAGTAATGCAGAACTGACGGCAGAGTGACAGAGGACAGCTCGGTGATTACAAGAGTCCTAGGTACTGAGACAGACACAGAGAGAGACAGAGACAGAGACAGAGACAGAGACAGAGAGAGACAGAGACAGAGACAGAGACAGAGACAGAGAGAGAGAGACAGAGACAGAGACACAGTGACAGAGACAGAGACAGAGACAGAGACACAGAGACAGAGACAGAGACAGAGACAGAGACAGAGAGACACAGAGAGAGAGACACAGTGACAGAGACACAGAGACAGAGACAGAGACAGAGGTAGACAGAGACAGACAGAGACAGAGAGAGACAGAGACAGAGAGAGACAGAGACAGAGACAGAGAGAGAGACAGAGACACAGAGAGAGAGACAGAGACAGAGACAGAGAGAGAGACACAGAGACAGAGACACAGTGACAGAGACAGAGACAGAGACAGAGAGAGAGACACAGAGACAGAGACACAGAGACAGAGACAGAGACAGAGACAGAGACAGAGACAGAGAGACAGAGACAGAGACAGAGACACAGAGACAGAGACAGAGACAGAGAGAGACAGAGAGAGACAGAGACAGAGACACAGAGACAGAGACAGAGACAGAGA